>PVLA01016069.1:0-22274 GCA_004027455.1 Hydrochoerus hydrochaeris
ACAAAGGCTAGAAGATGACAAGAGAATCTACAATTTAAGAATAAGAAATGTGAACAAAGAAGCAGGAAAACATACAGGTGAATTACAAAGACTATTCACAGAAATAATTAAGGAAAACTTCCCAAGCATGGGAAAAGAAAATGACATTCAGTTAAGTGAGGCATACAGAACTCCAGCTACCTACAACAAAAACAGAGCTACAGTCAGAGATATAATAATCAAGATACCAGAAATTCAATATAAAAACAGAATATTAAAAGCCATCAGAGAAAAGAAACAGATTACCTATAAAGGTAAGCCCATCAGAATCACGGCTGACTTCTCGACACAGACCATCAGATCAAGAAGAGCTTGGAGCAAAATATTCCAAGCCCTGAAAGAAAATAACCTCCAGCCCAGATTGATGTATCCTGCAAAACTGTCACTAGAAATTAATGGAGAAGCAAGATGCTTACATGACAAAGAGGAACTGGGCGAGTTTGTGACCACCAATCCAACACTATAGAGAATACTGAAGGACATTCTAGAGAGAGAAAAAAATACCAGGATTTTAGGAACAGTGGCAGAAAGGCCACAATGAGTGGGGCAGGCAGCAGAATGAAGGAAAAAACTAGACAAACAAAGGCAGAAAAGTAGCATAGCAGAAATGAAGCGGAGAAGGATGGCTAAAATCTCTAACATAGATGGTCTTGATATGCTATAGTGTTAATAGTGCACCAGGATTTAAAACTCACATTACTCACACCACTCTACTTAGATGTATTATATTCTGTCCCAGTCATTCTACCTGTACTAGATTTGAGGGCACAGATAGTTATCCCAAAAATAACAGGATATAGTATGGTAATCATCATTAATTTCCTATTAACTTAATCTAAAGCACTGTAAAACCTATACTGTTTTACCATGACTGATCGTAATCGAATCTGGTCTGTTAGATCACTGTTTTGTATTGATAGATATTATTCAAGCTGTTAGGATTGATAGTATCAAGTCTGAGAGTATAGGCAACTGCACTTAATATGACAAGATCCACTACAATATCTACTCTGGTTTGATTATTACCTGACTTTGAAATTTTATACTGTCTACAAAGTTTTATTTTTACTAATATTGTTATGCACTGCTATATTCAATTATGCCTGATGATATAGACAATTCTATTGAAGACAATAAGAAACAACACAGTAATAATTGTAGATCACCTTGTACTGTGGTTTTATATAACTTTTTGGTTTCATGTTTTTATAGGAATTTTTTTTGTTTTGTATTGCTGTTTTGTTTTTCCCTCTAATACAGAAAGGATAGAAATACATGTAGAGACTCATGCATATGTAGCTGTTTACACTCTCACTGTTTGAATATCTAGTTTGTATGCTTTAATTTTGTAACTTGAGCAACTATTTCTAAGAGGACAATATGTAATTTACCAACTAGTGATTTCTTATTGTTTACCTTTTTTTTGAAATTTTGTACTATCTCTACCCTTTACATGCTTTTGTTTCTCTTTAAATAATAAGAAAGAAAGAAAGAAAGAAAGAAAGAAAGAAAGAAAGAAAGAAAGAAAGAAAGAAAGAAAGAAAGAAAGTCTACAATATTTGTAAGTCCCTGGGAATGTTTCTAAGGGGACATTGCAAATGAAGAAACACTTATTCAAAGAAAATCTACTAAATTTCAATTGAAAACTGATACTGGACTATTTCAAACAAGGCCCAATCACTCCCCTCACCCTCTTAGTGCAAGAAGACAGAAACTCCACTACATAATGGTACAGACAAGATCATGATCCCTCTCCTTCAGCTCTCAGTTGGATGTCTGTCTTTATGGGAGGAACATTTCCCACCCTGAGCTCAGCTATCAGTTGTTCCAGCTCACTTCCAGGCAAATGAAGTTCAGTGGTGAGGGCTTCCTTTTCCCTCAACAGCTCTTACTTATGGGATCGACTCTCTAACTAAGGTTTGGCACCACTGAACATAAGAGGGCTACTCTCAGTACAGGTAGCAAATTAGGGATGGAAGCCCACTCTCCCTCCATCCACCTGAGTTTGAGCAACACCACAGGGATAGTACTCTTTCCACTAATCTAAAAGAAGCAAAAATAGAAATAACAAAGACCCAGGAAATCCCTTAAACCCAAGGACAGAGAAAGTGTGTGTTACATCTCATGGCCTGACCTTCAGTAACCTTTTCCACTCAAACCTAGTGAAAGGTTCATCAATACAAACTTCATCTCATGTTTGTAACTTAATCAAAGTGAACTCTGCAACAGGCATCATGTTGGAAGCCCCTGAGATGACTCAGCACTCTGTCAACCATTTCTATCAATCTTATCTAGAGACCCAGTGAGAGGAACCAAGGGTGAGGTGCACTTCTTTTAAAATCTGAAGATATAATGTTTCTGTGCTGCTTATTATTTCCCTGTTGTCTTGACACCACTTTTCTGTTTGTGTCACCATTTTATTTCTATTGGCACAGACCTGCCCTGAACACATCTTCAATAAATGTAACTGCTATTTCTTTTGCCATTGGCTATATGCTCAAAATTCCTTGCTTACTGTACATAAGAGACCAAAATGACCTGGATTTTGGAGCAGAGATACTGCACTGGGAAAGAGGCAAGCCAAGGAGATATGGAGCTGCTGCCTTCCTAAATAGTGAATGCCCAGCTCCTAAAGTACGGGTGCTATTCAAAAGCCTGCCATGGCCTTGACCCTAGCACAGAGTTGTGGCTCACAAATACTTCCCTCAGGAAAAACAGACCATAGAACAGAAAGTTCTGAATATCTCCCCAAAGAAATTCACTTCATATTTAACTGTAGAGAAATCTATGTTCAGTGTGGTCTCTAAAACAGAGGAGATGATGGCACATGCTTGTAATTCCAGTACTCTGGAAGGCTGAGGCACAAGAGCGAGCCCAGCCAGGATATCTTAGAAACTCTGGGAGACTCTGTTTCAAAATGAATTTTTTTTAAAACAGTTTAGTGAAAATGGGTTCAAAATGAATTTTTTAAAAAACAGTTTAGTGAAAATGGGTTCAATCTCTAATACTGCAAAAAAAAGCAGTGGAGATTATGATCAAAGGCAATGGGTAGGAGAATGATTGACTGATCAGAGGTATAGACTAAACTGCAGACTGGCTAGTTTTCTGTGGGAAAATAGAGAACGAGATGGTTGAGACAAACTCTCCTGAGATCACCACCAATCCTTAAAACTAGTGAGTTTATTTAAATTAAATTTTAAAAACTAGTGAGCTATTCCCTGAAAGGAGACAGAATTTTATTGGATTGGTTTGTACATTAATTTTATTGGATTGGCTTGTAGGGGGTTTTTGAAAACAATACAGAAACCATTTAGCTATTAGTGGTGTTTAACTACTGGGTGTGGTCAGGGAAGGAGACAATCCAAGAGAGTTCTGCCTAAACTAAGAATGTGTGTGGGCAAGCCAGGGCTGCCCCTCCTAAGAAACAACACCACAAGCTTCAAAATGCAGCAGTGAAGGGGGAATAGACTTCATTAAAATTATGCAGTCAGTGACTAAACATGTAAATAATATTAATATGCCTTAGGCTGGGAGTGGAGATATCAGTACTCAGAGTTCTGTATTATCTAAAATGTCCAGTTTCCAACAGAAAAGTATGAAACCTATGAACAATCATGAAAGAATACCCCACACAGAAAGAAACCAGGAAAAAGATACTATTTGTGACAAAAACCAGATACTAGGTTTTATATGCAAAAATTTCAAAGTAGTTATTATTAATAAGTTCAAAGAACTAAGTGAAATTATGAATAAAAAAGTGAACAATAAGGTGAATATGATGGCTTATGCATATAATCCCAACACTCAGGGAGGCTGAGGAAGGAGGATCACAAGTTCAAACCTAGAAGCTGGGCATGGTGGCACACACCTGTAATCAAATCACTCAGGAGACTGAGGCAGGAGGATTGCTGTAATTTCAAGATCAGCATGTGCTACAAAGTGAGCTCAAGGCCAACCTGAACTTCACAGGAAAACCTGTCTCAAAAAGAGAAATACAAAAGGCCAAGTGCAAGCTGCTGGGGGGAGATACAGACACCAACCTTTTCCCATGAGTTGGTGCCATTCACAGCCTGCGGGGGAAGAGAACAAGAAGCCAACAAGAAGCCAAGCCCTCCTTGCGAGCAGGGGTCATGCCAAGCCTTCTGGCATGTGGGCTGAGAGACAAGAAGAGCCAATCCCATCCTCATCTTCCATAAGTGACCTGAGATGATAGCTATTGAGTAAAATACAACTTAATGTTTGTATTGTTTACTGTTTCACTGACTTTGCAGGCCTAAAGGCAGGAATCTGATCATCTATTCAGAGGATAACAATACACAGTGTAGCACATATGAAGGATCTGCTTCTAAATGGAGTGGCAATTGTTAATTCCCTGTTGTTCGTTTTGAAGTCCTGTATCATTTTCACTGTTTTGTTTTCATTGGTTTTCTTCTGTTTTATTTTTCTTGATTTTATTCTCTTTAAAATAAAAATTACCAAAAAAAAGAAAAAAGCAAACAAAAGGTTCAAACACAGAAACTTCATTCTAGCCCACCAGCGCTGGCTCAGGGAGAGTTTGCAATGATCGCTCCCAGTGGTTGGGTGCACTCAGCTCTCTAGGACACGGGACTAGGCTGGAGAAGTTTTGCAGGCTGGAGTGGACCACACCCAGAGAACTTCTTTCAACCAGGGGACCCAGGCCCACACCACAAGGGGAGCCAGGCACACACTGTGAGCTGAGTTCCAGCCTGCCGGTGCTGGCCAGGGCAGTTTGGGACCATCACCCACAGTGGTTAGGTGCCCACCCAGCTCCCAGGGACACTGGACTAGGCTTGAGAGGTTTCACAGGCTTGAGTGGTCCACACCCAGTGACCTTTTTTTCAACCAGAGGAGCCAGACCCACGCTGCCACAGGAGCCAAGGCCGCATGACTCTCAGGAGTCAAGAGGGCAAGACGTAATTTCCAACACACCCTGGGGAAGCTATGGAACATAGCTGGAAACACAGAAATATGGGAAAATGACAAAACAAAAAACCAAAATGCAATCTCAAACCTCCAGCCTATCCCAAGAAAGTCTAGGAGCCATGTACATAGAAGAAAATATAAGCTGTACATGTGAAATGCCTGAAATGATATCAAATGAAATAAAGAAGCAACTCTGGGAAGATATGAAGGAACTCAAATCAGAAATACTCTCCCAGGTAAAAGAAGAAATGATAAAGGTAGTGAAACAAATACTGAACCCATCTAAAGAAGACACAGTTAAAAATTAGAGGAACAAAACAAAAAGACAGAATCCCAGAATGAACAGTATAAGAAACAAAGAGAATCCATGAAGCAGATTCAAAGAGATATACAGAAAAACAAAAATTCTATTGAAAGTTGCAAAAACTGCCTCAACGAAAGTGAAGATAGAATTTCAAACCATGAAGATAAGATTGTAGCTAGTGAACAGAAAAGGAAAGATCTTTTAAAAACAACAAGGAATCAGGAAATAACAATTCAACAGCTACAAGATGATTGCAAAGAAAAACAACATAAGATTAATAGGGATAAATGAAAAAGAAGGGGACAACAAAAATGATATCAAGAGGCTATTTACAGAAGCAATAGCTGAAAATTTCCCAAACATGAAAATGGAAACTGACATACAAATTAGTGAAGCATATAGGACTCCAAATAGCCATAACCAAAGCAGAGCTACAACCAGACATATAATAATCACCATCCCAGAAATCCAACATAAGAACAGAATATTAAAAGCTGTTAGAGAGAAAAGACAGATCACCTATAAAGGAAAACCTATCAGATTCACAGCAGACTTCTCAACACAAACAATGAAGTCAAGAAGAGCATGGAGGGAAGTATTTCAGATCCCAAAAGAAAACGACTTCCAGCCCAGACTGATGTACCCTGCAAAACTTTCCTTCAAAATGGATGGAGAAATAAGATACTTCCATGACAAAGAACAGCTGAAGAACTTCATGATAACCAAACCAACTCTAAAAGAGTACTGAAAGACATTCTAGATACACATAGGAAAAAACCACTAAGCAAGTCAGACAATTAAACAGAATGGAAAGGTACAGATATAACAGCAGAAAGATAATATGTCAAGAATAAACCAATATATAACAGTTATAACCATTAATGTAAATGGCCTCAATTCACCAATTAAAAGAAAAAGACTGGCAGAATGCATCAAGAAACAACATCCAACCATATGCTGATTACAAGAAACCCAAAAGGGAAACTCATAGACTAAAAGTCAAAGGATGGAAAATAATACTTCAAGCAACAGGAACTCAAAAAAAAGTTGGGGTAGCTATTCTGTTTTCAGACAATGTGAACTTCAAACCAAGAATGATCAGAAGAGATAAAGTCATTACATACTAGTTAGTGGAAAACTTCAAGAGGAAGAGACAACAATCTTAAATATATATGCACCAAATTCCACAGCACCTAGCTATACAAAGCAAGTATTAACAGAAATGAAATATCAACTAAGCAATAACACAATTATAACAGGAGACCTTAACATGCCATTGACACAAAGGGAAAGATCAACTAGACTGAAAATCAGCAAAGAAATAACAGAACTAAATCACACCTATGAACAAATGGACTTGACAGATGTATACAGTGTTCCATCCAACAACATCAAGAGTATATTCATACATTCGTCTCAGCAGTATATGGGACAGTCTCTAAAATAGACCATATACTAGCCCACAGAACATATGTAAGTAAATGCAAAAGAATTGAAATTATCCCATGCATGTTATCGGATCATAGTGCCATGAAACTAGAAATTAATAAAAGTAACTGCAAAAACCACACAAACACATGGAAATTGAATAATACACTCTTGAGCAATCAGTGGGTCACAGAGGAAATTAAAGAAGAAATTAAATAATATCTACAAGCAAACGAAAATACAAATACAACTTACCAGAATCCATGGGATGCAATGTAATGGTCCTCAGAGGGAAACTCAAATTCATGCAATACGGAATGAAGAAGGTGAAATCACTACTGACTCTGTGGAAATACAGAACATCATCAACACCTATGTTGAAAACCTCTACTCTGATAGGTTCGATAACACAAAAGAAATGCACAGACTCCTAGAAATGTGAACCACCAAAGTTCAGCCAAGAAGATGTAAAACTGTTGAGTAACCCATTTAATGAAATTGAAAATGTAATTTACTCCTTACCAACAAAGAAGAGCCCAGGCCCAGACAGATTCACTATGGAATTCTACAAGAAATACAAAGAAGACTTAGTGCCGACAGTTCTCAAACTCTTCAATGAAATTGAAAGGGAAGCAATTCTTCCTATGTCATTCCTGGAAACAAATATTACTCTAGTACCAAAAGCTGAGAAAGATCCAACTAAAAAAGAGAACTACAGGGCAATCTGTCTAATGAACATAGATGCCAAAGTCCTCAATAAAATATTAGCAAACAGGATGCAGCAAATCATCAAGAAGATTATACATGATGACCAAGTGGGATTCATCCAGGGCATGCAGGGATGTTTCAATACACGTAAATCAATAAATGTAATCCACCAAATCAATAGAGCCAAAAGGAGGAATCACATGATCATTTCTATAGATGCAGAAAAAGCTTTTGATAAGGCCCAACACTCATTCATGATAAGAACCTTACAGAGAATTGCAATATATGGTCTTTACCTCAATATGATAAAGGCCATCTATGACAACCAACAACTGGCATCATATTAAATGGCCAAAAACTGACAGCCTTTACCTTGAAATCAGGCACAAGACAAGGATGTTCTTATCACTCCTATTCAACGGAGTACTGGAAACACAAGACAGAGCAATTAGACAAGAGAGAGAAATAAAATGAGTAAAGATGGGAAAAGAGGAAGCCAAATTATCATTATTTGCAGATAACATGATACTCTACATAGAAGACCCCCAAAACTCTGTTGAAAGACTCCTAGATATATAATAAATAAATTCAGCAGTGTAGCTGGATACAAAGTCAATACTCAAAATTGAATAGCATTCCTATACTCTAACAACAAAATCACTGAGAGAAATAAGATAAGCCACACCCTTCACACTAGCATCCAAAAAATGAAATACTTAGCAATTAATCTAATGAAAGATGTAAAAGAGATGTACAGGGAAAATTATAATACCATGAAAAAAGAAATTGAAGAGGACCTCAGAAAATGGAAAGACATCCCTTGTTCATGGATAGGAAGAATAAATATTGTGAAAATGGCCAATCTCCCAAAATTGCTATATAGATTCAATTCAATCCCAATAAAAATACCACTAACATACCTCATAGATCTAGAGAAATCACTCCTAAAATTCATCTGGAACCAGAAGAGACCTAGAACAGCAAAGGCAATTCTAAGCAGCAAAGGCAAGGCAGGTGGCATCACAATCCCTGACTTGAAGTTATACTACAAAGCTAATGTAATAAAATCAACATGGTACTGGAATAAAAACAGATCTGAAGATCAATGGAATAGATTAGAACATACAACCACAACTACAAGCACACTCAACCACCTTATCTTTGACAAAGGGACCAAACATGTTCACTGGAAGAATGATAGTCTCTTTAATAAATGGTGCTGGAAAAACTGGCTATCCATATGCTGAAAAATAAAACTAGACCAATGCCTATCACCATGTACTAAACTAAAATCTAAGTGGATCAAAGATCCAAATATTAGAACAGAAACACTAAATCTGTTGGAAGACAAAGTAGTTAAAAATCTTGAAGACATAGGGCTAGATAGAGAATTCATGAACAAGAATCAAACTGCATGGGAAATACTTCCCAGAATACTTCCCAGAATAACTGGAATCACGTCATATCAAAGAGTTTCTGCATGTCTAAAGAAATCTCCAGCAGAGTGAAAAGAAAACCCACAAACTGGGGAAAAAATCTTAGTGAACTGTCCCTCAGACAAAGGACTTCTGTCTAGAACTTATAAAGAATTTTAAAAAATCAGACCCCCAAAATCCAAAGACCCAATCCAAAAATCGGCATCCAAGATAAATACAGAGTTCTTAGATGTAGAAATACAAATGGCAAATAAATATTTGAAAAACATTCACCATCATTAGTCATTAGAGAAATGCAAATTAAAACCACACTGAGATTTCATCTCACTCCAGAAACAATGGCCAGGATCAAGAAAACTACCACCAACAAATGCTGGAAAGGCTCTGGGGAAAAAGGAACTCTTCTGCACTGTTGGTGGGAGTGTAGACTGGTGCAACCACTGTGGAGGTGAATCTGGAGATTCCTCAAAAAGCTGGGGTTAGAGGTCCCATTTGGCCCAGCTATTCCACTCTTAGGCATATTCCCAGAAGAGATGAAAATATCATACCACAGTAACATAGCCAGATCTTGGAAACACCCTAAGGGCCCATCAAGTGAGGAATGGATAAAAAAATTGTGGTATTTTTATACAATGGAGCACCACTCAGCTATAAAGAATGATCACATGGAGATATTTATAAATAAATGGATGCAACTTGAGTCCATACTCATAAAGGAAATAAATCAAACTCACATATATAAATACTGTATAGTCTTCCTAGTGTAAGAAATGGTAAGTGTACATAAGATGTTATGGTAATCATGATTCCCCACTACATTGCTTTGAAGCCTTATAATGTTTTTGTTGATTATTTGGAATGGTTTTATTTTGTTTTGTTTGATTTTATTATGTGTGATGGTATGAATAGCTATTTTGAAGAAAACAAGACATTATAGCACCATTGCTGATTTAAAATAATCTTGCTTTGAAGTCCTAACATGCTTTTGTTCTTCTATTACCATTGGTTCTATCATGTTGTGTCTTACTGGATTTTAATATGTGTGACAGCATAAACATAATTTTATAGAAAATGAGATATTATAGTAGCCATTGTTCATTTTCTGTTATTTGGTTCAGAATGCCCTGTAACACTTTCATTCTCTTTAATGGTTTTATACTATTTTGTTATGTTTGATATTATTGCATGTGAAGCTATGCTCAACTATTTCAAAGAAAAAGACATTATGGTAGCTACTATTAATATCTGGTGGTCTTGTGAAGTGCTGTGTTGCTTGTATTGTTCTGTTCTGATGTGATTTTTTTCTGTGCTCTTTTGTTTTATTCTCTGTAAAATAAAAAAAACCCCAGAAACTTAGTGAGGTCCTATCTTGTAATAAAAGTTAAAACACTTTAAAATCAAAAACAAGACAAGGATGTCTACTATCGATACTCTTTTTCAATATAGTTCTGGAAACACTAGCCAGGGCAATCAGACTAGAGAGAGAAATAATAGGAATACAGATAGGAAAGGAAGAAGTTAAATTATCACTATTTGTAGATTACATGATACTGTATATAGAAGACCAAAAAAACTCCATTAAAAGACTGTTAGAGGTAATAAACAAGTTTAGCAGTGTAGCTGGATACAAAGTCAATGCTCAAAAATCAATAGCATTCTTGTACACAAACAAAAATTCACTGAGAAAGAAATTATGGAAATATTGCCCTTTACAATAACATGTAAAAAAATGAAATACTTAGGAATCAACCTAGCTAAAAATGTAAAAGATCTATATGCTGAAATTTATACTACACTAAAAAAGGAGATTGAAGAGGATATTAGGAAATGGAAGGATATTCTTCGCTCTTGGCTAGGAAGAATCAACGTTGTGAAAATAGCCATACTCCCAAAACTCTTATACAGATTTAATGCAATCCCATTCAAAATATCATTGACATACCTCACAGATCTAGAGAAAACACTCCTAAAATTCATTTGGAAACAGAAGAAACCTAGAATAGCAAAGGCAATTCTGAGCAACAAAGGCAAGGCAGGAGGCATCTCAATTTCTGACTTGAAACAGTACTATAAAGCCATAGTGATAAAATCAGCATGCTAGTGGCAAAGAAATAGACCTGAGGATAAATGGAACAGATTAGAAGATGCAAGCACAACCTCAAAATATTCAGCCACCTGGTATTTGACAACAGGGCTAAACATGTTCACTGGAAGAAAGAAAGCCTCTTTAATAAATGGGGTTGGAAAAACTGGCTATCCACATGCAGAAGGCTGAAACTAGATCCATGCCTATCACCATGCACAAAACTAAAGTCTAAATGGATCAGGGACCTATATATCAAAACAGAAACACTGAATCTACTGGAAGACAAGGTTTGTAGAAGCCTTGGAGACATAAGGGTAGGCAGAAAATTCATGAACAAAACGTAAACTGCACAGGAAACACTTCAAAGAATCAACAGTTGGGATCTCATATTATTGAAAAGTTTCTGCACTTCAAAAAAAATTACCATCAGAGTGAAAAGAAAACTCACAGAGTGGGAAAGAATTGTAGCCAGCAACCCCTCAGACAAAGGACTTATATCCAGAATACATAAAGAACTGAAAAACATCAAAGCCCCCAAATTCAAAGACCCTCTCCAAAAATGGGCATCTGAGATGAACACACAGTTCTCAGAGGAAGATATACAAATGGCAAATAAATACATGAAGAAATGTTCATCAACACTGGTCATTCGAGAAATGCAAATTAAAACAACATTGAGATTTCACCTCACTCCAGAAAGAACAGTGGTCAACAAGAAATCAACTGATAACAAATGTTGGTGAGGCTGTGGGGAAAAGGGAACACTGCTCCACTGATGGTGGGAATGTAGACTGGTGCAAACATTATGGAAATCTATATGGAGAATTCTCTGAAGACTAGGATTGGAAGCCCCATTCAATCCAGCTATTCCCCTCCTGGGTATTTCCCAGAACTGAAATGTTCATATCACAGTGATATATGTGCACCCATGTTCATAGCAGCACAATTTGTGAGAGGTAAATCATGGAAACAACCAAGATGCCCATCTACTGCAGAGTGGATGAAAAAGATGTGGCATTTTTATTCAATGGAATATTACTCAGCTATAAATGGAGACAACTTGAGACTATCCTTATTAGTGAAATAAGAATCATATTTATAAATATCATATTGTGTCTCTAGTGTAAAAAGTAAATATGAGCTATAAGTGTAATAAAACCAAAATGTGTAATTGCTATTGTAAAAAAGAGAGGAAACGAAAGTGCTCTAAGGGATATAACTGCATGTATGTTTGCGTGTGTAAAATAGATGACCATATTGCTGAATCTTTGTTGGATCTTTGAGCAGAACTGTTAGCAATCTCACTATTTGAATGTCTACTATGTATCCTTTAACTTTGTAATTTGAATAACTACATCCAAGATGACAATATGTAATTTATAAACTAGTGATTTCTTAGTGTTTTTTTTTCTTTTTCTTTCTTTCTTTTAGAATTCTGTATTGTTGCTACCCTTTTTTCTGTTTTGCTTTTTTCTTCTCTTTAAATAAAATTTTTAAAATGTATAATTGCTATTGTAAAAGGGAGAAGGTGCAAGGTGCTATGGAGGATATAACTGCATGTGTGTTTGTGTGTGTGGGAGTGGTAACCATGTTTTTAGGTTCTTGTTGGATTGTTGAACGGGTCTGTTTGCAGTCTCACTGCTTGAGTTTCCACTTTGTGTGCTTTAGTTTTGTAACTTGAACAACTATTTCTAGGGGAACGGTGTGTGGTTTATCAACTAGTAATTTCTTACTGTCTTTTTTTTTTGAGATTCTGTAATACTTCCATCCTTTTTCTGTTTTTCTTTCTCTTTAAATAAAAAAAATTTTAAAAAAATTAAAACATACCTGAGGTTGCTTCTCAGTATGAAGGCCCTGGGTTCAATCTTAAGTATCACAAAAAAGTAAAAAAAAAAAAAAAGATATTATGACAATGCCACAGCAAAAATAGAAGATCAATAAAAAATACAAGTAAAAATAAGCAAATAGAGATTTTGCAATTCTGAGTTGAAAAGTACTATACTAGAAATTTAAAAAGCAACTTATATATTGTTTCCTAAGGGTTCTATAACAAACAATCACAAACTGGGTGGCTTAAAACAACTGAAATTTATTCTCTGATAGTTTTGAAGTTTAGAAGCCTGAAATCAGCATTGGGAGGGCCATGCTTACTCTGAAACCTCTCAGGGAAAAATCTTTCCTTGCTTCTTCTATACATTCCTTGATTTGTGGCAGCATTACTTTAATCTCCATCTCCATCTTAACTGGCCATTTTCTGTCTGTGTCCAGATTTCCCTCTTCTCATAATGACATCAGATCATGTTGTATTATGGGTCCACCATACTCACGTATGTCCCCATCCAAATTATATCTCCAATGACTCTGTTCCAAATAAATTCACATTCTGAGGTTCTAACAATTACAAGTACAACATACCATTTTTTAAAAGACAAAATTCAATTCATGACTAACTGATAAATGTAATTATGTAATTATAGAGGTACTGCAAATACTCATTTTCATCTCCTTTCTTAATTGATTTAGAAACAATTGTGTAAAACAATATATATGTGCATGGGGCCATTTAACGTTAATTGTCAATTTGACTAGATTAAGGGACTTCTGGAAAAGTGATTGGATCATGGGAGTACTATATCATCAGTGGATTAATCTACTGCTGTTGATAGCTGAATATATTCTTAGGAAATAGGGCCCAATTGTAGGTGAGTCACTGGCCATGTGCCTTTGCAGGGTTTGTCTCCTATTCGTTCTCTTACCTTGTGCTCCACTTCCCAGCTTTGGTCTGCCATGCCCTTCCATCAGGTTCCTGCCTTGGAGCCAGCTGATCATGGACTGAAACCTATGAAACTATGAGCCAAGTCTTTTCCTATTAATTGCAGGTAACAGGCATCTTTTCCCAGCAACATGAAAACTGGCCAATACTATATATATATATATATATATATATATATATATATATATATATATATATTATGCAACACATAGAATTGTAATATATTTACCAATAAGACACAGAAGAGGTAGATGGATGTGAGGCAAGGCCTCCAGAGACACAGGAACAAATGAAGAGAACCAGAAATGTACTAATTTCAAGGTCACAAATAAATTTTAACAAATAGGGCAATTTGCCAATATGGAATCCATGAATAATGAGAGTTAACTGTATATAGTAGTAATATTTTTATATATAACTGGAATTAAATTAGCATAAATATGAAGCATTCTGGTAAATTAATCTGTGTATAGTAAATCCTGAGCAACAAATAATCAAATAAACAAAAATTATTGGGTAAAAATTATTTAAAAAATCAAAATGCTACATTAGAAAATAAACGCAAAAAAAACAGTAAAGGAAGAATAGAGAAAAAAGATGTAAGTTATAAAAAGCAACAAGTAATAGGACAAATGTAAATTTAACTATTTCAATAATAATACTAAATGTAAATGGATTAAATAATCAAGAGGCAGAGATTATCACACAAGAATTTAAAAAACAATATAGCATCTGAGTGCATTGGCATGTGCCTGTAATCTCAGCACTCAGGAGACTTCAGCAGTGAGATTGCCATGATTTGAAGGCCAGCCTAGGTTACATAGTAAATTTGAGGCCAGCCTGAACTACATAGCAACTTCCTGTTTTAAAAATGAAAACAAAAACAAAACCCTCACAGGATAACAGTATAATTATATGCTGTCTATAAGAGACATTATTTAAATTAAAAATACAAATACATTGAAAATAAAAAGATAGAAAAAGATTTGCCATGAAAGTATTCTTAATCAGTCTAGGGTTCCTTGGCTCAATTCAAATAGAAATTGTGAATTACCTAAGTAAATCTCTGCTAGCAGTCCTGATGCCACCAGATGATACTAGTAATGCTGGATGTTGGCCAAGTTGCTGGTCACTGTAAATTTACTCTACCGAGTACTGGTCTCTACCACTGCCACTCACTGCCTTCCAGTGCCAACTTGTGCTGTATATCATAGGTCAGCTGTATTGTGTGCTAATCTCTGTTGCTGGTCTTTACTGGCTGATGTTCTCTGGAGCTCTCTGATGTTCACAACTCTGTTATTTCAGAGCCCTGAATTTTTGTTTCCATTCTTGATCAATTTATTCTCTGTGCGGCACATTCTAATCCCATGACTGCTAGACTCTAGCATTCCCCCCTTTTCTGCTTTGTTCACTCTCTGGATTCTTTTTTTAAAAAATTTTATTCTGAAGGTAGTAAAAATACAACAGAACAAAGCCAACTGAGACAGTGCAGTGAATTTGGTACAGAACTTCACAGCAGGATACCAGGATAACAGTAATAGGTACCACAGTATATCTCATTATCTTCACAATAGTTGTCTAGTCAATTAGGTATAGCAAAATCAAACCAAAGACAAAACATTATAAAATCATTCAAAAGAGAATACTGAAAAGAGTAAACCAATTAATCATAATGAATCAAAACTGAAAACAACATTTGCTTTCAAAGAGAAGATAGGAGACTCCCCCCCATATTTGCTATATTGCATACAGTCATCCTGCCAAGAGATGTTCATACCTCTGACCCCAGTTGCTAACAGCGGGGTGGTGGTGAAGGTTTGGGATGTTGGATTCCAAGCCTGTGCACCGGTAGGCTCACAGGAAACATTACTGGGCCTGCTCCTGGCTCAGGCCGGAGGAAGGCACTCACCAAGAGGGCAGGCGAATTGCTTCTTTGTGCAGCCTCCTGGGTTCCAGCATGGCCATGGCAGGATCTCAGGGGCTGCTCTCTGATTCTCCTCTTGGCTGATGCCAGAGGAAGGGACTAACCAAGAGGGCAGGAAAATTGCTTCTTTGTGCAGCCTCCTGGGTTCCAGCATACCACTCTCTGGATTCTGTTTCTTTGTTTTTTTTGTTTGGTTTTTTTGTTTTTGTGTGTCTGTGGTTCTTGTTTTGGTTTTTTTGAGAAAGGTTCTCACTATGTAATCCAGGTCAGCCTTGAACTCTTTAATCTTCTGCCTTGGCCTCCAGTGCTGTAATTATAAGTCTGCATCACCATGCCCAGCTAATTCCTGGATTTTGATAGTCTGTAACTAATTTCTGATTCCCAGCCCTCAGACTATCTATAGCTGAGGTAATTTTCAGTTTTGAGACTTGGGCTCCCCTCTCAAATTCTTAGCTGTGAACTTGAGCAGGGTACTTAACTTCTCTGAGCCTGTTTCCTCATCTATAAAGTGAAAATCTTTCAGTGTTTTGAAAATTCTATGATGTACTATATTCAAAAGTGTCAGAAGAACTGAATCCAATATCTTGTCTCATCTCAAGTGAAATGATTCAGTTTACCAGTTACTAGCAACTAACTTCCTTTAGACAGAAATTAAGAAATAAAGAAAGATGCAGAGAACAGGAAAAAGTGTTGGATTCTATTTACAAGTTCATGCCTATATATAGCACAACCAAGAATGTTGCTGCCTATTCCCCACTGTATAATTTGGGGGCAGCACAAGGAACAATCTCATACAAAGTAATGTGCACTCTCCCCACCCTGACTTGCCCCAATCACTGCCCAGCAATGGCTCATCTCAGCCACATAAATGATGAATGAAGTGAGCCAGCAATTGTTGTTCCCTCTATGGCGTTTCCCCACTGCCCAGGAATTTGATTGCTCCTCACACTGTAGCAAGCTGGGAAGAAAAGCTTTCATGAGGAGACCCCTGCCAGGCCACAAGAACTGGCCGTCTTGCTGGTTGGAGCTGGTCAGCCCACAAGGCAGCAAAAATCCCCAGATCAAGGAATGGTGGGAAATTGAAAACTGAACAACCCAGAGTGAAGCTCTGGGCTCATCTGTGACTTGAATTCTCTGTGCTCTCTGGAGACCTCCTTAGGGAGCTTTGTGAGCCCTCATCTGCTGCTGGGGCCTAGAATTCAGCTTGCTCTCACGCCACACCCCATCACACAAGCATTTCTGAGCCACAGTAGAAAGTCAGTCCCTATTCCAGATCTGCTCAAATGTCATATTAAGCAAGAAGTTTTCTCTGGACAGCTCCACCCCTACCCCAGCTAGATGTAACTGTCCCTCCTTCCCATCTAGGTATTCATCATTCCTCTCCCAAGGCATTTTTCATATTCTGTCCTGGGTAACAGTTATGTATGTTCTTGCTTTATCCTTCCTTCTCTACTATAGTCAGAGGTTGTATGCCCCACAATGCCTGACATGGTGCTGGAGTGCACTTAGTCAACAGATGTTTACTGAGCACCTACTGGGCACTTGCTAAGTAAAAAAGCAAACTCCTGGGCCTGCTCAGAGTCCCTTTCCAGCTACTTTTCCACCTCTTCCTGAAGCACAGCAGGCAGTGGCAGGGCAGGAGGGGAGCCTTAAAAGTGAAGAGGAGCAATTGGACCTCTTCTCTTCCTCCCTTTCTCCCTTCCCCCAGGAGCAATAAAATATGTCAGTGATTGGTGGACAGAAGCTGGCTCCAAAAGAAAGGTGTGCAACTCAGTCCCAGCCTGGTCCCCTTCGAGAGCAATACCCCAGGGCAACCCATGAGTTGCAGAGTGCCAGGTGGAAATCCCCCCTCATCCAGAGATTTCTACCTTTTCTGCCAATCTTGTGCCCTCACCAGAAGTGGCTTATAAACCTTTGTCCACATGTGGTACCAGTGG
Organism: Hydrochoerus hydrochaeris; assembly: GCA_004027455.1. Taxonomy (NCBI): domain Eukaryota; kingdom Metazoa; phylum Chordata; class Mammalia; order Rodentia; family Hydrochaeridae; genus Hydrochoerus; species Hydrochoerus hydrochaeris. The sequence goes on from PVLA01016069.1 coordinate 17,580, forward strand.
GACACACTGTAGTCATTACACACCCATTAATCCCCTTCTTTTTCTGAAAACCTTAAAGCTTCTGTTCTGTGGTCTGATTCGGTGATTTAAGAGTTAGTTTCCTCATCTATAAAATGGAGTTAATAATCAAAACCTTCAGAACCCAGAAGCACTCTATCAGCCAGGATCCTACCAGAATATAAGGGCACAAGAATGTAGAGATAAGATTACACTTCTTTTATGCTTTTAAAAAATTGCTGTTTAGAAAGATTGTGTCGTAGAAAGGTGCTGTTAAATAGACTGATAGGAAATCTTAAAGACCTTCTTATTCAATCATCACATTTCACTCACAGAAAAACCAAGGTCCAGAAAGGGTAAGTTGTGCCTCAGCTTACCCAAATGACAATGTCAGAGGACCATCCTTACAACCCCCACTACCAAAGAGGTTTTCATGAAGAACTAACTTATAAGGTTCTGCTGACCCCAGACCCCAAAATCCAAAACCACTGTTCCTCAGCATTTTCTAAGAATGATTCAACAACAAATTCATGTTCTTTCCCTTACTTAAGCTGTAGAGAAAGATTAGAGGTGAACAGCAAGTAACTACCTCTGGGGTGTTGATGGCAATGCTCACTTTAACTTTAGTGAAGGTTTCATGTATGCATACATATGACAAAACTCAACAATCTGTATACTTCAAATGTATATCATTTAGTGGATGTAAGTTTTACCAGAAAAATGTAAAAGGGGGTGGGGTAGGCAGGATCCTATATGGCCAGAAAGAAATTAGTAATGCCCAAATATTGTTAGCATGGCCTCCAGGTAGCTTTGTCGTTCAGGATCAGCATTCCATCCTCCCAGTTTCACGGATATACCACAGACAGCTATCTTAGAAGTTGTTGCATCTGGAGCCTTGCAGAGCCCCGGGACTCCCCTCTGCTGCTCAGTTGTGCAAGAGAACTGCTCCAACAGGGCTGGTTCTTTGGGTTGGGTCCTGCTCTTTGGCTCACTCATGTGGCACATGGGGCAAGCCAGGAATAGGGGTATGTTTAACTTTTCTGACTTCTAACTCTCTAAGGAGTCACAGAAAACTTGCAGTCCAAGTTGAATGAAAACAAAAAATTTAGGCATTAATGAAACAAATTAAGTCATTCAAGATTGCCACTATCTCCTTCTTTTTATTTTATTTATTTGTCTTTTGAGACAGGGTCTCTCTATGAAGTTCAGGCTGGCCTTGAGCTCACTTTGTAGCCCAGGCTGGTCTCAACTTGAAATGATCCTCCTGCCTCAGCCTCCCAAGAAATGGGATTATAGGTGAGAGCCACCACATTCAGCCCTTCACCATCATTTCCTTCTATAGTCATCCCACTCCCACCTTCATCTTTTTCCCTCATTTAACAGCTCCTGGGGGAACACATATACATATGTTGTGCCTAAGATTAGCCCCCAAGTCACACAATTGGCTCATTTTTATTTTTGTTTTCAGATCTCAATTAACTCTTTTGGAGAATGTACCAGGTGAGAAACAAAGATGCCCAAGCCACATAAACTTGCAGTCTTGTAGAGGGATAAGCAGACTTCAACAGAAATAACTTCTGCTGGGTAAAAAAAAAGCGACACATGCCACTAAAAATTTCCAAGTGCTGTGCACCTGGCAAAAGAGGAGTGCTCATTTCTATCCATAGTATCAGGGATATGCTTTGAGCTGAGTCCTAAAAGATGGGTCATTTCTCTTTACCTGCAAGAAACAGCATTTGGATAGTGATTCACATTTTACAAAGGGTCATTCAGATCATTTGATTGTCACAACCATTGGAAAGGAAGATGAGCTACATAATTCATCACATTTGAAAGTGAAATAAACCGAAGCTTATAGAAAAGATGCATCTGGCTAGTGTTGCTACTCAGCCCAGGGTTTTGGCTTCACGTTTTTTTCTGCTTCATGAAACTGCCAAATAGGCACAAATGAAAGGAACAAATGGCCAGAAAGCCTGTAGTTTTGGGGGGTGTGGTGGGCATTTTTGGTTAGTGGGGAAATGAGGACTGAGTAAACAGCAATCATAAGACTGGAAGGGCTGCTTGAGCTCAAGCTTATTGGTATCTTAAAATGCCAGGCTAAGGGTATGCATAGTTATCATTAACCAACTATATTTTATAAGAATAAGATTAAAAAGGGACAGAAAGGTAGGTGGAGATAACAGTAGTGATGTGGGGAAAGAACTGCCTTGGCTTTGCTTTTAGGCACTCAACAAAACTAACAACATTAAACTAACCTCAGCCCACCTTTTCAGCCATGGGTAGGTATCCAAATAGTGTACATGAAGATACCTCTCCGGGTTCAATAACAAAAGCCATTTCCTTCTGAGCAGGTTGCTTTTCAGTTCCCATAAAAGAAACAGAAATGTCATGGATCAGAAAGCAGCTACAGAAAATTACAAGATAAAGGAAGGGCCAGGAACGAAAGCAAGGCTCCAGGCCATATCAGGACAGCCAGCTGGGCCTGGCTCCAGGCTCTACAGAGATGCTCTGGCCAGTTTCCGACTAGGACAAATTCAGCTCAATAAATCTGGTTTCCCCTTCAGCTAGTTATTGTTTCAGGCAATAAATGAAAGCATAAGTGTTGAGAACTTTTGCTAGTTGGCCAAGCAGCACAAGATAAGAAAGGGTAAATTTCTATTGTCTACAAATTATCCAGGCTAATCTTATCACAGTGGGGTATGCATACCCATATTTATAGCAGCATATCAAAAGCTATAGCTAAATTTTGTGAGTGGCCCATATGTCCATCAACATACTAATGGATTAAGAAAATGTATTTACACACAATGGAGCATTACTGTGCCATAAAGAAAGATAAACTTGAGTCACTTATAGGAAAATTGATGTACTTTGAGACCATAATGTTAGGTGAAATAAATCACACACACAAGCTTACATATTGCATGGTTTCTCTTGTATGAGAAACCCAAAATATAAATAAAGAGCAAAATAAAAGATAATAGAAAATAGAAGGGGGATAAGGTATGGAGGGAGGAGGAACAAGAAGACAAAAAGTAGAAAAAAAAGGAATTGAGATGTGTTACAAGAGCTGGCCTAGGTAAAAGTGGAAGAAGACAGTAAATAGGTAAAAGTGGAGGGAAAAAAAAGATGCCTTATGTACCTGTACGGTCTCTACACAGGGGATGCAAACATTATGTGCTATACACATGTACTAATAAAAAAGTGTGAGAAAGGAGAAGTCAAGATGGCCAATGAGTGAGCAACAAAATACAAAGCCTCCCAGGAGAAACAACTCGTATGCCAGAATAAAACACCCTGGAGAGACCCAGACAGAGGGAGATGGATCCTCTTGACACAGGGAGAAATTAAAACGTACAAAAGCTCATCAAATACATCGGGACTACAACTGAGACAGCTAAAAATTATAGGACACAGCATTTTTGTGGTGACCCACCAAGTCTGAGCCAGGATGAATTTGCTCCAGGTTGAATCTGCACTGCCGGCAGAGCTGCCCAAAATTGTTCCCACTGCCACTCACAGGAAGCACAGCAGCGCTGAAGTCGGGGGTTGGTGAGCCCAACAGAGAGCAGAGCCCGCAAATGGCCCTTCATTAATACAGGGTCAGTGCTGGGAATGAGACCCCCCCACAAGAAGGGCGCGACCAAATGGGCGACATGTTGGAATCGGGCAGGAGGAGCCTGAGCTGGGAGCGACAGTGACTTCAGTTGGTTGCTCCCTCCCCAGAGCAGGTTCATGGGATTTGCTTGGACTGGGCTGCACCCCTGGCCGGGACCCAGTGAGCCATCCCAAAACGATTCCCTGTGACTAACATGCACTAAGTGGGTGAAGGCCCTTGAAGTTTGGCTGGTCTGGTGGGGAGGGGCAGGCATAAGCAGCTGCTGCTTATACCTCAGTGACAAGAGCAGTCAGGAGAGGGCAGTCTCTCACAATGTGCTTTGGAGGAAACATGGCCAACAGGAAAGGGAGCTGGGACCTGCACTATAAACTGTGTGGAGGAAGCCATGACCATGACAGGAAAGAGAGGCAGAAAGAGGCCCCCAGCCCAGAACCCTGGGAGCACTGATCCAAGAGAGGGAAAAACAAGGGAGAATAAGGGTAGCAAACACACAATATCAGACATGGCTTCAATGGACATCAAGAGATATCTTCGGGACCTTGCAGACAAGCTCAAAACTGAAATATTAAATCAGGTGAAGCAAGATATGAGTAGAGTAATAAAAGAAATGCTCTCAGGAAGCATCTCTCAGGAAGATACAAATGGAAGAAGGGAGAAACACAAAAAAGAGAGAAACATTTGATAAAGAATATAAAGAAAATATAGAATACATGAAGCAGATTAAAAGAAACTACCAGGAAATTAAAAACTCCATTGAAAGCTGGAAAAACTCCTTGAAAGAAAATAAGGATAGACTATCAAAACTTGAAGACAAGTTTGCAATGTGTGAACATGAAAGGAAAGATCTCTTAAAAATAACAAGGAAACAGGCAGTAACAATACAAAGGCTAGAAGATGACAAGAGAATCTACAATTTAAGAATAAGAAATGTGAACAAAGAAGCAGGAAAACATACAGGTGAATTACAAAGACTATTCACAGAAATAATTAAGGAAAACTTCCCAAGCATGGGAAAAGAAAATGACATTCAGTTAAGTGAGGCATACAGAACTCCAGCTACCTACAACAAAAACAGAGCT
>PVLA01016070.1:0-22262 GCA_004027455.1 Hydrochoerus hydrochaeris
TGTATTAACCAGTGCTCTACTATTATTTTGTTTTGAAATTCTGCATCGTCACTTTTATGCTTTTTTGATTTTAAAATAAAAATTCCTATGTCTATGTGATAGGAGATTCTGGAAAATGTGGAAGAAACGATTGAACTATGGCATAGTTATTTACTAATGTTAGCTTTAATAAGAACTACAAATGCTTCATTTTTAATAAAATTCAATTTGATTAACAGTGTCTTTTTTCCTTTTCAATTATTCTAGAAAGATAAGCAAGAAGATCATCTTGTACTCCACTAAGTGAATTATACTAATACAGGATCCTTTCCACTTTGCTCTCTTCTTTCATATTTATAAATTTTGGTCAATAGTCAGGAAATTACTTGCCTAATTGTCTCCCTATTTACCCTTAATGTGACAAGGAGAGAAACATTTTCAAGATGATTAAATATAATGTATGTCTTTGATAAAGATTTTTGTTATCATTCTATGCATCTTTAGTTGTTATGTTACTGGTGATGTGTTTTTTTATTGATATCATGTCAAAGATACATTAATGTTTAAATTAATTGATAATGCTATTGTGTTGCTTCTCTGGTTAAAAGTATAGTTAAGAATATTGTAGATAGTACTTAATATAAAAGTACACCTACCTAATATAATTAAATTATTTGTAAACTACATACATGTATGATATCTATGCATCTGATATGCACTGAAGGAATAGAAATAATACAAGTTTTTCTGAGTGGAAATGTTGGTACTATGTCAAGATAGACTTTATATTGTACTTTGACACTCAGATTGAACTTTAAAGTAATTAAAATTTCCAAGGAATTGGATGAAATGTTATTTTAAATGATTGCATGAGAATCAAGAGAAACAAGTGCACATTTGTCTATTAAAAAATAGAAACAGTTTTAGGAAGAGAGCTTTTATTTATTCCCATTTATTGAACATTAGGTTTATTAAACTTACTATATTAAGAACAGTATTTCCACCAAAAAGATAATAAGTGTGAATCAGTTCTAAACTACCTTCCAAGGATTGAGTGTGTACACTACAGAGAAAAATTTATCCTTTCAAATATTTTCAAAAAGAGGTAAAAAGACATGGTTAAGAGCAGATGTAATTCTCTAGGGAAAGTGTCATAAAATTGTAGTTGCCAGTCAGTTCCTTTTAACATATGAACTCTCTGGGAATTCATCTAATCATGCTGACATCTATGCAAAAGTTTTATGAGTGCACGTGTGAATGTAAGTGAGACAAATATGAAAATTTAGATGATTAACCCTAACAACTATAATTTTTAGTTTTTAATGTACAACTTAAAGCTATTTCTAGTTTCAATTGTACCATAATAATCTATCCGGAGATTTTGCAAGGTTATTTTAACTTTGTTCCATACTAATTTCACTTTTTAATAAAACCCAATGAGACCTATTATAGAAAGTAATTCATAGAAGGATACAAAAGTTTCAGTGCACTAGTGTTGCTCTGGTACAACTATAATTATACCAAAACTAGATAATTTGTCCATTTGGGAAATTAGTTTTCCTACACACAATTGCAGCTTGAGACCAGTGGAATCGCATCAGACATTACACTTCTCAAAGACACAAACTTATCTTTACTTATCTCTAACTAATGCACTTAACTATAAAAATGGAATATTATTTCAAGCACCCAGTGGGAATCATACTATTTGGAAGCCATCAAAGAAAAAATGGCACTAAACATGCTACCTAAATAATGACTTCCTCTTTAATTAAAATATTTATATAAACAATCTCCACGGATAAAGATAATTAAAGGCAACAATAAGGAAGTGCTATGTATATTTACCTCCAGGGTTTGCTACATTAAAGATGTGAATTTATCTCAATTACAAACTCCAGAAGCATCTAGATACTTTAGATATGGAGGATATCACAAAGGGAATTTCTTCTCTATTATAATTAAAATGAGACTCTCTTTGAAAAAATAATCTCATCATCAGTTTCACAAATTCTTAGGATAAAGCATGAGATAAATTTGTAAGAAATACTTTTATCTAATATAAATATGGGTAAATAATTGTAAACAAAAAGTAAGACAGAATTTGGAATATTGAGAGTTAAGTTGTAATAATGGACTTTTACCATCAAGGAGCATTGATATGAGCTAAACATGTCAAGACCTCATTTTTAAAGGCTTAGTAATGGAAACATCTTTTATGGACTAAATTAAAGAATCAGTGCAAACTATTTCCATGTCCTAATTTGAAGCAGATTCAACTGAAATTATCAGCTAACATATATTTTACAGAATAAAACAAGTATCCAAAAAAAGATATTTGTCAATTCTTTAAATTTTTCTTTCTAGTCTGACAATCCTACCTATCAAAACAAGACATTTTTAAGTAAATCTTTGAAACTTACCAAGTTTTTCTTCACACTATTTCCTCAGTCCACAATATAGAGATAATAAAAAACATGTACTAGGAAGTATCTATTTATGTTCCTTTTTGGCAAAAGAATAAATGGAAAAATTAATAAGAAAGAATAAATTTCAATGAGCTTTTGCTACCTAAATATTAATGTGCAAACAAAACACAAACCCATTTCCTCAAACTATCCTTTGAAAAATATTAATTTATTCAGGCATTATAAAAGCATAAAAAAAGACAAAAATGAGTAAAGATGAAACATTTGGAAAAAAATTTAATACAAAAATAATACAAGTGAAGAAATCAAGTGACTAATAAATTTGAAAACAAAAGGAAGCAAAGCTTCTTAAAGGTTCTAAATTGAACAGTAAACAAAAGCTAGAAATTATAAATGGTTATAAAATAATTTCATGCAGTACTCGACATAAAATTATAAAATGAAAATATGTGAATACTAAAAATACTATGAATTTTAAATACTTGCAATATTTTAAATATTGAATTTAAGAAAAGACAGAATGAAAGATATTCATTAATATCATATACATATTCACATATATCATATATATATATATATATATATATATATTCAATTTGCCTTGACTACAGTTATCTTATATTGTAAATAAATGGCAAATTACAAAGTTGAAACAGTAAAAAAGATATGTTCCCCAGAAATACAACACAACAATGAAATCCCAGAAGATGAAATAAATTTTTTATGTTTCATTGTTTTTCTCAATAATGATGTCATACATCAGACAATGCATTTTATATCTTGAAAATCCCTCATTCTTCATAAATGTCTCTATGTATGTATAAATACATGAATGTGAATTTGCATTTCTTTACATGCACTATATGCATCATTAGTCCAACTGAGCATTAAGCAGTGAAGTGTAATAACCATAATAAAAGATGTCCATCCTCACTGATCTACTTTATAATTCTACCAGTATTTAGTTATTTCAAAATGACAACATCTAGTTTCATAAAGAACAATCCTAGCAGAATCATCTGCATTAAATAATTAAGTAAAAATTATAAAGAACAAGGTAGAATGAATTCATAAGATAAAATATTTTTCTCCGCTATCAGAGTGAATTCCCTGCTTTTCCAAGCCTCTTTTAAAGTGGCAATCCCTTACACTTAAAGTGATATCCTAATTTCCAAATAATACTACTAGTTCCATGTGGAAAAAGAGAAAATACTTAAAGATTAATGCAAATGAAAACTTAAAATACCAAAACTTATGGAACACAGTGAAATGCTAAGGGAGACATTTATAGCTGTAAATGCTTATATTAAAATGCTAGAAAATAATATACATTACACATTAAGAATGTAAAGAAAGTACAAACTATAACCCCAAAAAACATAAGGATATAATAAACATGGTAGCAGTCAAATGAAACAGAGAATAGAAAAATACTAGAAAAATTCAGTGAAAATGAAAGTTGACCCTACAAAGAGATTGAAAATATTGACAAATCTTTAGATGTACTAAGAAAAAAAAAAGGAAACCCAAACTATTAGAATTAGGAAATAAAGAGGGGATGTTTCTAATAAGAAAGTTTAAGGAACAAATATAATCAATTGTGGGCCAACAAATTGGATATCTCAGATGAAACTGACTAATTTAAGAAATATGGGAATTATCAAAACTATACTATGAATTGCTGGATGTGGTGGTGCATGTCTATAATCCCAGCATGGAGGAGGCTGAGGCAGGAGGATTGCTGTGAATTCAAGGCCAGTTTAGACTATATAGTGAATTTATGGACAGCCTAAACTGCATAGCAGGACCCTGTCTCAAAAAAACAAACAAAAACATTTTCTACTGACAAACATCTTGAACATAATGAGTTCACCAGTAAATTCCATCAATTAAAGAAGCACTAATTAGCCCTCTCTTCTCAGGCAAAAAGGAATTGTGAACAATGCCTAGCTCACTCTATGAAAACATCACTATCTTAATAGCAAAGACAGGCCAGGATACAAGAAAACAAAATGATGGACCTAAGGAAAAATGTTATTAGCATACTCAACAAATATTAGCTAATGAGTAACAGCATATAAAAAGGATTTATTTCTGGAAGCTAAATATGATTGATGAAATGAAAATTAATCAATTTAATAAACAGTATTTTTTTAAAAAGAAAAAAACATAATATCATCTCAAATGATGCAGAAAAAAATTTTGACAAAGTTCAACATTCTTTATGATAAAAATATTTACCTAACTAGAAAGAGAAAGAAATCACTTCAACATGATGACATTTATGCATGATAAACTCAGGGAACATAACAGTAAAGTGTGGAAAACTTCTTTAATATTAGAAATGCATCACAAATGTCTTTTTCCCCACTTCTATTCAAAATAGCACTAGCACTAGAAATGTCAGCAAGAAAATTTAGGGAAGGTAGATAGATAATTGAAGATAGATAAATAGATGGATGACATTCACATCAGAAAGAAAAAAGTACAATAATTTTTTTGCAGATGTTATGATTTTTCCTATAGAAACCACAAAGATTTCAACAACAAATACTACTCCAACTGATAAACAAATTCAGCAAAAAAATCAAGATACAAACTCAATACATAAAAATCAATTTCATCCCTACAAACTATCAGTGAAAAATAAAAAGGGGGAACTACAAAATAATCACACTTACTAGTAGCATCAAAAAGAATAAAGTACTCAAGAATTAGCTTGACCAAGTTGAAATTTTTATATGATAGAATTATAACATAATTTTGAAAGAAATTAAAGACATAAATGGAATGACATTTCACCTTCTTGTAGTGGAAGATTTGATATTGTTAATATGTCCATATCACTCAATCTGCATATACAGTGCAATCTCTATCAAACTTCCAATGTCTTTGCAAAACTAGCAGTCCTAAAATTCTTATTGATACTCAAGAAACACCCAAACATCCTAAAAACTTTAAAAGACTGAGGCTAGAAGCATTCCATCCTGATTTTAATATTTACTACAAAGCCACAGTAACCAAAACTGCATGGAACAGGTACAATGAAATACATGGTCAAAGTATATTTTCTAAGATACCACTATCTTTCATTGGAAGAAAACATAATCTTTTTAATTAATAGTTCGAGGAAATTGCATATCCATAGGCAAAAGAATGAATTTGTACCTTATCTAAGCACACACAAAAACTTACTCAAAATGGATTCATGACCTAAATATAAGATTAAAATCTATAAAACTCCAAAAAGAAAATCTGTTGCAAAAGCTTCACTTCACTGAATTTAAAAATGATAACTTGAATATGGTACCAAGGCCCAAACATATCAGACATGAAAATGTAAATATTACATGAGTTAAAACACACTAACATCAGATTTAAAAGGTATAAAAGAATGGAAGATAATACTTGAAAATTGTAAATATGACAAGGACTTAATATTTAGAAGACATAGAAAATCTATACTAAATATGTTAAGTATTGAATGTAGTCAAACTTACAGACAGTAGAACAGTGGTTTCTAGAAGGATGAAATACATACCCAGTGTATCTTGTGCTGTATCTAGTAGTTGTATCAGAAGGATACACCATCACACTAAGAAACTGTCACATGTCTCACTAAACTATTAAAAATAAAGAAACATCAAAAAGTACTTCTTTATATTATAGACAAATCCTAGCACATATAATAAATACACATATATAAAAATGTAGATAGACAGGTCTTCACTTACTAGATACAGGACTTGGAGTGTTATTCTTGTGGTTTTAATCAAGGGTTATGGTCAAATTAACTTTTTTATTTCTATTCTTGGTCATGCTTCCATAGTTATGTAAAACACTAACATTATAGGAAGAAAATCTCTTATTTAAAAAATACTATTTTATTATTTTCAACTAAGGTACAAATATAAAACTAGTTTGAAATAGGAATTTGTTTTCAAAAAGTTGCAGAACAGAACATGGATTCCTAAGAATTATATTCAAAGATAAGCCAAACAGTTGAAAATATTGTTAAATGAATAAATGTTTAAAGAATAAAACAAGTTCAATAAGTTAAAATAGGTTAGTTTAAAATTAGAAAATGAAGATTTACACAATAAATCAATCCATAAAGCTAAAAGTTGTTTCTCCAAAATCATAATCACCCAAAGAAACTGATTTTGGGGAAATGGTCAAGTTCACATTTAGGAAACAATTTTTTTGTGGAGGAAAGTTTAACTGCACATAAACAGGGATTTAAAAGATAATCAAATTTTATTATAAAGAGCGAAATTTTAAAATTTAAACAAAATAAGCAAAAGTTCACAAATTTATAACTAAAAATGTTTCAAAAACTGAAAGTCTAAATAATCATGCATTAAATGCTGCACAAAGTAGTTTAAAATACTTCTGTAATGATAACACATAGATTTGGCAACTTCATGGCCTTTTACCATCATTTGGAAATAATTTACTTTACATTCAAATAAATTATTTTAGTTATGGGAAGGACTTACTACTAACCCCAAAATTTTATCTATCAATTGCAAGAAAATCATAAAGTAGATGAAAATATTTTAAGAAATTCCTGAGGCTAATTTTATGTTTCCTAATGAATTCAGTTAATAGTGTATTTATCATGATTTTTAAATTATGAACTGTAAACTTAAAATTGTCATATTAATAGATTATTAAAAAGAAAATATATATCTGAAGATGATATCAACAAGACTTACCACAAAGATTATGAACAAGAAAATGCTAATAGTCTTCTGTTTACCATTAGAAATAAAAATTTCCTGATACAGTAGCAGGAGCAGAAGGCCCATGAAGTGATTTCCAGCTTGTGCAGAGGAAGCTTTGGACCATCATTACCAGAAGTTAACACCCTTCCCAGCATCCTAAATCACCAGAGGATGCACGAGAGGTCCTTGCAAGCCTGACTGGGAGCTGAAGGCACACAACATGATTTTCCAATGTGCATGGAGAAGTATTTTTTTAATAAAAGAAAATTTAAAAAATAAAAATTGATAGAGAAAAAAGGTAGAATAATACAGAATTCAAAAAAATTAACATCATAAAATCGCTAGTTGATACATTACATATTGACATCTAAAAAATACTTGTTAAAATTACAAAATCACGGCATAAAAAGTGACTAGATACTCAAAAATTTAAAGTACAAACCCTTCTGTTCAATTATCTAACAGAAATTTAGGAATATCATCATCTATCTTATACACTATACATACTGTTATATCCTTTAGAGCACTTTCCTTCCCTTTCACTTTTACAATATCTACTGTACTTTTTGGATTCATTGTTCTGTCATTTTTTATTATTTTTTACACTAGAGAGACAATGTTTACAAATGTGAATCTTGTTTATTTCACTGGTGAGGATATTCTCAATTTGCCTCCATTTACCTACAAAGGCCTCAAGATCATCCTTTTTTATAGCTGAGTAGTATTCTATTGTATACACATTTTTTATCCACTCTGTGGTTGATGGGCATTTTGGTTATTTCCAACATTTAGCTATCACAAATTGTGCTGCTGTGAATGTGGTGCACATATATCACTGTGACATTTTCAATTTTTCTGGGAAAATACCCAGGAAGGGAATAGCTGGATTTAATAGAACTTCCAATCCTAATCTTCTGAGAAATCTCCATAGTGATTGCCATATTGGCTCCACCAGTCTACACTCCCACCAACCATGGAAAAGTGATTATTTTTATCTTCAGCCTTTCCAACATCTGCTATCAGTTGATTTCTTGATGCTGGACATTCTTTCCCGGTTGAGATGAAATCTCAGTGCTGTTTTAATTTGCATTTCTTGAATGACCAGTGATGGTGAACATTTCTTCATGTATTTATTTACCGTTTGTTTATCTTCATCTGAGAATTGTGTGTTCCTCTCAGATGCCCATTGAATTTGGGAGGGTCTTTGAATTTGGGAGGCTTGATGTTTTTCAATTCTTTATGTGTTCCTGATATAAGTCCTTTGTGTGAGGGAATGTTGGATAAACTTCTTTCCCATTCTGTGGGTTTCCTTTTCACTTTGTTGGTGATTTCTTTTGAAGTGAAAAAATTTTTTAGTAATATAAGATCCCAGTTGTTGATTCTTTGAAGTGTTTCCCATGCAGTTTGTATTTTGTTCATGAATTTTAGTTATATGAAATCCCAATTGTTGATTCATCAATGTATTTTGTACAGGGAAAGTTTTGGACCATCACTCTCAGGGGTAAGACCACACTTGGCATCCTAAATCACAAGAAGATACATGGGAGGCTCCCACAGGCCTGAGTGGGCCATGCCCAGCAACCTCCAGTGCATCCTGTGAGTCAAAGACATGTGAGATGATTTCCAGTGTGCATGGGGGAAGCTTTGGAACATTGCATAAAACCCAGAAATATAAGAAAATCACAAAATGAAAGAGCAAAATGCAGTCTCAAAACTCCAACCCAACCCAATCAAGCCTAGGAGCCATGTACATAGAAGAAAATGTAAGCCATACACCTGAAGTTCCTGAATGATAAAAAGTGAAACAAAGAAGCAACTCTGGGAAGCTATAAAAGAACTCAGATCAGAAATAAATCTCCAGGGAAAAGCAGAAATAATAAATGTAATGAAATAAATGTAATCAAAGAAGTGCTAAACACATCTAAAGAAGACATAGTTAAACAATTAGAGGAACAGTGCAAAAAGATGGAAACCCTGAATTAACAATGTAAGCATGCATGAAGTATATTCAAAGAGATATATAGGAAATCAAAAATTCCATTGAAAGTTGGCAAAACTGCCTCAACAAAATGAAGATAGAGGCCTGGAACCTCCCCATGGGCCCGCCCTGCCACTGGGAACATCACAGAAGCCTGACCCAGGTTGAAAAATGCCCTGGACTGCTTCTGCTGGGACCGCCCTCCCATCTGGAACATCAGAAGACCTCAGCAGGCTCCAGTCAGTGTGAAAATACAAGGAATTAAGCTCCCAGGCAGCAAAACTTGGACTGCAGTAGATTAAATGTGTCAGTGTGGTCAGTATGCCCCTAAAATAGAGGTGTACAGAGGACAAATGGGGCCAGTAGTAAAACCCCTTCCAACTAACTGTAAGAACTTGTTGAGTGTGAAAAGAGTGTGCATGATCCCCTCCTACACATAGAAAACATGAGGCAGAGTGAAAATGACAAAACAAAATAGAAACCTGCAGTCTCAAACATACAGTTCACCAGAAGAAAGTACAGGAGACATTGAAATAGAGAACCCCAAGAGTAGCACACCCGGAATCTCTGAAAAGATAGCGAGTGAAATATAAATACAACTCCATGAGGGTATAGAGGAAATTAAATTAGAAGTGCTCACCCATGCAAAGATACAAATAGCAATCTTGGTAAAGGAGTTGTTGAATGCAGCTAAAGAAGAAATATAGAAAAGAGTACATGAGCATGGGAAACTGATTGAAACACTGAATGAACAATACAGAAAACAAGCAGAATTCATGAAACAAGCCCAAAGAGACATCCAGGAAACAAAAATTTCTACTGAAACCATGCAAAACCACCTAAAGGGAGCTGAGGATAGGATTTTGGACCTTGAGGATAGGATCACAATTAGTGATCAGGAAAGGGTAGAACTTTAAAATAACAAAGCAGCATGAAATGACAATCCAGAAGCTTCATGATGATGCCGAGAGGAACAATGTAAGAATAATGGGCATTAGCGAGGACACAGGAGTGCAGGCAAATGACATACATAAAGTATTTCCAGAAGTAATATCAGAAAATTTCCAAAACATGGGGAAAGAATCTGATGTGCAGATAATTGAGGCATATAGAACATCAACAGTCACAATCAACATAAATCCACACCCAGACACATAATAATTAAAATCTCAGACATACAGCATAAAAACAGAATACTAAAAGCTGTCAGAGAAAAGACACAACTCACCTATCAAGACAAACTCATTTAAATTAGGGCAGACATTTCAACACAAACCCTCAAGTCAAGAAGAGCTTGGAGTGAAGTATTTCAAGCCCTGAAAGAAAATAACTTTCAACCCAGACTGATGTACCCAGTAAAACTTTCATTCAAATTTAATGGAGAAACAACATACTTTCCTGACAAAGAACAACTGAAGAAATTCACATCAACCAAACCAACCCTAGAAAGAGTACTCTAAAATATACTACACAGAGATAAAAATGACCACAATCCCCAAAACAACGGCAGAAATAAACCACCAGGTAAGATAAACAATTAAATAAGGGGAAAGCAGAAAGAAACAAATGGAACATAACATGGCAAAGCTGAGACAGTACCTATCAGTGATATATGTAAATATAAAAGCCCTCATTTCACCTATAAAGAAAAATAGTTTGACAGAATTGATTAAGAAACAGGATCCCACAATATGCTATATACAAGAAACACATCTGACCCAAAAGGAAACTCAGATTAAAAGTCAAAGGATGGAAAACAGTATTCCATGCACCAGGAACCCAGAAAAAAGCAGGGGTAAATATTCTATTTGCAGACAACTTGAACTTCAAACCTATAATGATTAAAAGAGATAGAGAAGGTCATTACATACTCATTAGTTAAAAAATTCAAGAGGAAGAACTAACAACTATATATATGCACCAAATACAGGAACACCCAACTATGTAAGACAGACACTAATGAACATGAAAAACCAAATACACAAGAATGCAATTATAACAGGAGATCTTAACAGCCCATTGTCATGAAGAGATAGATCAACTAGACAAAAAGTCAGCAAAGAAATAACAGAACTGATTCATACCTGTGAGCAATTGGATTTAGTAGATATTCACAGAGTGTTCCAATCAACCACATCAGAATACACATTCTTCTCAGCTAAACATGAGACACTCTCCAAAATAGACCATATATTATCCCATAAAACATTCTTAAGAAAATTCAAATGTATGGAAATTATACCATGCATAATAGCTGACCATAGTGCAATGAAATTGGAAATTGATGGCAAAAGACATTCCAAAACCTGCATAAATACATGGAAATTAGATAACAACCATTTGAACAACCAGTGGGCTCCTGATGAAATTAAAGAAGAAATAAAGCAATACCTAGAATTCAATGAAAATATAGAAAAAACATACTGTAATCTGTGGGATGCAATGAAAGCAGTCTTAAGAGGGAAATATATAGCAATAAACTGTCACATCAAGAAAACTGAATGAGCACAAATAAATAGCCTAATGCTCCATCTCAAGCATCTAGAAAAAGAAAAGCAAGCTAAACCTAATGCTCATCGAAGAGAGGAAATTGTAAAGACTAGAACAGAAATCAATGCAATTGAAACTAAAAAAATAATACAAAGACTTAATGAATCAATAAGCTGGTTTTTTGAGAGAATAAACAAAATTGTCATACCCCTAGCAAGCCTTATGAAGGGAAAGAAAGAAAAAAACCCAAATTCATGCAATAAGAACTGAAAAGGGAGAAATTACTACAGATCACATGGAAATTAAAAAGATCATGAATCCCTACTTAGAAAATCTCTGCTCACATAGAGTGGAAAACACAGAAGAAATGAACACATTTCTAGAAACATATGAACTACCAAAGCTCAGCAAAGAAAATATAGCAATTTTGAACAACCCTATATCATCTATTAAAATTGAAAACATAATTAAAAAACTACCAACAAAGAAAAACCCAGGTCCTGATGGATTCAAGCTGAATTCTACAACAAATTTAGAGTAGATTTCATGCCAATATTCTTCAATGAAATTGAAAAGAATGAAATCCTCCCTAAATCATTCTTGGAGGCAAGTATTATTCTGATACCAAAACCAGAGAAAAACCCAACCAAAACAGAGAACTATAGGTCAGTCTCACTAATGAACATTGATGCAAAGATTCTCAATAAAATACTGGCAAATATAATGCACCAAATCATCAAGAATATTATACATCATGACCAAGTGGGGTTTATTCCAGGAAGGCAGGGATTGTTTAACATACAAAAACCAGTAAATGTAATACACCACATCAACAGAGCCAAAAACAAAAACCACATACTCATCTCAGTAGATGAAAAAAAAAATCTTTCGACAAAGTCCAACACATGTTCATGATAAAACCCCTTCAGAAACCAGGAATACATGGTGTCTACCTCAAACTTATAAAGGCCATCTATGGCAAACCAACAGCCAACATTATACAAAATGGACAAAAACTGAAAGCTTTCACATTAAAATCAGGAACAAGACAAAGATGTCCATATCACCACTGTTTTTCAATACTAGGCAGGGCAATCAGACAAGAGAGAGAAATAAAATTAATAAAGATAGGAAAGGAAGAAGTTAAATTATCACTATCTGCAGATGACATGATACTCTATATAGAAGACCCAAAAATCTCCTTTAAAAGACTGCTAGAGGTAATAAACAAGTTCAGCAGTGTTGCTGGATACAAAGTCAATGCTCAAAAATCAATAGAATTCCTGTACACACACAAAAAAAATTCACTGAGAGAGAAATTATGGAAATATTGCCCTTTACAATAACATGTAAAAAAATGAAATACTTAGGAATCAACCTGACTAAAAATGTAAAAGACCTATATGCTGAAAATTATACTATGCTGAAAAGGGAGATTGAAGAGGATATTAGAAAATGTAAGGATATTCCTTGCTCTTGGCTAGAAAGAAACTACATTGTGAAAATGGCCACACTCCCATACAGATTTAATGCAATCCCAATCAAAATACCATTGACATACCTCACAGATCTAGAGAAAACACTACTAAAATTCATTTGGAAACAGAAGAAACCTAGAATAGCAAAGGCAATTCTGGGCAACAAAAGCAAGGCAGAAGGCATCTCAATTCCTGACTTGAAGCAGTACTATAAAGCCACAGTGATAAAATCAGCTTGGTACTGGCAAAGAAATAGACCTGAGGATCAATGATACAGATTAGAATATACAAGCGCAACTACAAAGACACTCAGCCACCTGATATTTGACAAAGGGGCTAAATATGTCCACTGGAAGAAGGATAGTCTCTTCAATAAATGGTATTGGAAAAACTGGCTCTCCACATGCCAAAGACTGAAACTAGATCAAAGCCTATCACCATGCACAAAACTAAAGTCTAAGTGGATCAAAGACCTAAATATTAAAACAGAAACTCTAAATGTACTGGAAGACAAGGTAGGTAGAAGCTTTGGAGATATAAGGGTAGGCAGAGAATTCAGGAACAAAATGCAAACACTTCAAAGAATCAGTGATTGGGATCTCATATTATTGAAAAGTTTCTGCACTTCAAAAGAAATCACCAACAGAGTGAAAAGAAAACCCAGAGAGTGGTAAAGAATTTTATCCAGCAGTCCCTCAGGCAAAAGACTTACATCCAGAATATATAAAGAACTGAAAAACATCAAGCCTCCCCCCATATCAAAGACCTTTTCCAAAAATGGGCATCTGACATGAACACACAGTTCTCAGAGAAAGATATACAAATGGCAAATAAATACATGAAGAAATGTTCACCATCACTGGTCATTCAAGAAATGCAAATTAAAACAACATTGAGATTTCACCTGACTCCAGAAAGAATAGCTGCCATCAAGAAATCAACTGATAAAAAATGTTGGTGAGGCCTCAGGGAAAAAGGAACACTGCTCCACTGTTGGTGGGAATGTAGACTCGTGCAAACATTATGGAAATCCATATGGAGAATTCTCAGAAGACTAGGATTGGAAGCCCCATTCAATCCAGCTATTCCACTCCTGGGTATTTTCCCATAAGAACTGACAAGTTCGTATCACAGTGATATATGTGCACCCATGTTCATAGCAGCACAGTTTGTGATAGCTAAATCTTGGAAACAACCAAGATGAAAAAGATGTGGCATTTTTATAAAATGGAATATTACTCAGCTATAAAAAGGATGATCTTGAGGCCTTCATAAGTAAATGGAGATAACTTGAGAATATCTTCATTAGTGAAATAAATAAGATTCATATTTATAAATATCATGTTTTGTCTCTAGTGTAAAAAGTAAATAAAAATTATAAGTGCAACAAAACCAAAATGTGTGATTGCTGTCATAAAAAAGAGAGGAAAAGAAAGTGCTCTAAGGGATATAACTGCATGTATGTTTGGGTGTGTAAAACAGATGACCATATTGCTGAATCTTTGTTGGATCCTTAAGCAGTACTGTTTGCAATCTCACTGTTTGAATGTCTGCTCTGTATCCTTTAACTTTGTAACTTGAACAACTGCATCCAAGATGACAATATGTAATTTATAAACTAGTGATTTCTTAGTGGGTTTTTTCTCTTTTTCCATTTTTCTTTCTTTTTCTTTCTTTCTTTTAGAATTCTGTATTGTTGCTACCCTTTTTTCTGTTTTGCTTTTTTTCTTCTCTTTAAATAAAATTTAATGTTGTAAAATTTACTATTGTAAAAAAGAAGAAATAGGAAGTGCTATAAAAGATATAACTGCTGTATATTTAACTGTGTAGGACTGATAACCATATTTCCAAGTTCTTGTTGGATTGTTGAACAGATCTTTTTGCCATCTCATTGCTTGAGTATCCACATTGTGTGCTTTAATGTTGTAACTTGAACAATTATTTCAAAAAAATATTTAATTTATCAACCAATGATTTCTTACTGCTTATCTTTTTTTGAAATTCTGTAATATTTCTATCCTTTTTCTGTTTTTTTCTCTTTAAATAAAAAAAGAAAAAAAATGAAGATAGAATTTCAGACCTTGAAAACAAGACTGCAGCTAGTGAATAGGGAAGGAAAAATCTTTTAAAATAACATGGAATCAGAAAATAACAACCCAACACCTGCAAGATGATGTAAAGAAAAACAGCACAAGATTGATAGGGATAAATAAAAAAGATGGGGACAACACAAATCACATCACGAGTCTATGTACAGAAGTAATAGCTAAAAATTTCCCAAAGTGGAGAATGGAAACTGACATATGGATCAGTGAAATATATAGAACTCCAAATAACCATAACCAAAATAAAACTACACCCAGATATATAATAATCAACATCCCAGAAATCCAACATAAGAAAAGAATATGAAAAGCTGTTAGGGAGAAGAGACAGATCACTTATAAAGGAAAGCCTATCACAGTCACAGCAGAGTTCTCAACACAAACAATGAAGTCAAGAAAAACATGGAGTGAAGTATTTCAGATCCTAAAGGAAAACAACTTCCAACCCAGACTGATGTACCCTGAAAAACTGTCCTTCAAAATGGATGGAAAAATAAGATACTTCCTGAAGAATTTCATGAGCACCAAACCAACCCTGCAAAGAATACAAAAAGATATTCTAATAGACATAGGAAAAAACCAGTAAGCAAGGCAGACAATTAAACAGAGTGGAAAGGTAAAGAATCAATACCAAAAAGATAACATGTCGAAAATAAACCAATTAATTATAACCATTTATGTAAATGGCCTCAATTCACCAATTAAAAGAAATATACTGGCAGAATGGATCAAGAAACAACATCCAACCATATCCTGTATACCAGAAACCCATCTAGCCCCCAAAAAAACTCATAGACTAAAAGTCAAAGGATGAAAAACAGTAATTCATGCAACAGGAACCAATAAAAAAAGCAGGGGTAGTTATTCTGTTTGAAGAAAATGTGAACTTCAAACTAAGAATGATCTGAAGAGATGAAGAGGGTCACTACATACTAATTAGGGAAAACTTCAAGAGGAAAAGATAACCTTCTTAAATATATATGCACCAAATTCAGGCACACTCAGCTATACAAAACAAACATTAACAGAAATGAAAAATCAAATAAGCAATAGCACAAATATAACAGGAGACCTTAACATGCCATTGACACAAAAGGACAGATCAACCAGATAAAAAAATCACCAGAGAAATAACAGAATTGAATCACACCTATGATCACATGGACTTGACAGACATATAAGATTGTTCCACCCAACAACATCAGAATATACATTCTTCTTAGCTGCACATGGGACATTCTCTAAAATGACCATATACTAGAACACAGAACATACTTAAGCAGATGCAAAAGAATTGAAATTATTCCATGCATGTTATCAGATTGTAGCACCATGAAACTAGAAATTAATGATAAAAAAGCTGCAAAACTCACCACAAACACATGGATATTGAATAATACACTACTGAGCAATCGGTGCATCACAGAGAAAATTAAAGAAGCAATTAAAGAATATCTAAAAGCAAGTGAAAATACAAATACAACTTAACAGAATCTATGGGATACAATGAAAGTAGTCCTCAGAGGAAAATATAATGCAGTGAATTTCCACATGAGGAAAACAGAACGAACACATATAAACAACTTGATACTATACCTCAAACATCTAGATAAAGAAGAACATGTCAAACTCAAAGCTAAAAATGGGTGGAAATTATAAAGGTCAGAGCAGAAATTGATGCAATAGAGACTAAGGAAACTTGGCTGAGGTTTGTAGTAACCAATGAGGCCAAAGACACCTCAAAGGACAAGATAAGGCCACAGCTACAGACACTTGGCTCCAGCCTCAATTAACAAGCTAGAGACAGCAGCTGAAGGAATTTACTCCTACCATAAATATTATTCTAGAGATAGAACAGTTCTCCTAAATTGGCATAATTTACTATTTGGAGAAGTCTTCAAAGAGACTCCTGAGATCCTGCTATTTCACATGCTTTCCTCAGTTTCTCCATCCCTTGTTGGACCTATAAAAAGTGACTGATCCAGAGAAGTCTTTGTCTTGGCTCTCAGAGCCTCAAGCTTAATTAAAGGGTTTTGATCCTCCCAGTGCCCTGAAATCATTGCAATTCTCTCTCTTTATTTTATTTTAACCTCTACTGTACACTCATTTGGGAGATAGGGGATCTAGGGCAGAACCCCAAAGAAATGAAAAATGTAAAATCACTACACATTCTGCCGAAGTACAGATCATCAATACCTACTTCAAAAACCTTTACTCTCATATGATCAATAACACAGAATAAATGGACAAATTCCTAGCATCATATGAATGCCAAAGCTGAATCAAGATGTAAAACAGCTGAGTAATCCAATTTTAGTTAATGAAATTGAAAATGTAGTTAGATCTTCACCAACAAAGAAGAGCCCAAGTCCTGACGAATTCACTGCAGAATTCTACAAGACATTTAGGGAAGACTTAATTCCAATATTCCTCAATGAAATTGAAAGCAAAGAATTCTCCCTAACTCGTTCCTTGAAGCAAGCATGAACATACTACCAAAACCATAGAAAGACCCAAACAAAAAAGGAAAATTCAGGCCAATCTCTCTAATGAACAGAGATGCAAAAATCCTCAATAAAATACTGGCAAATAGAATGCCACAAGTCATCAGGAAGATTACCAAGATGATCAAGTGGGATTCATCCCAGGGATGCAGGGATGGTACACCATGCAAAAATCAATAAATGTAATCCACAACATCAACAGAGCCATGGACAAGAACCTCACGGTCATCTCAATAGATGAAGAAAAAGTTTTCAACAAAATCTAACACTCATTCATGATTTTAAAATAACCTACAGAAAATCAAAATAAATGGTCTCTACTTCAACCTGATAAAAGCCATATATAATAAACCAATGACCAACATCTTACTAAAAGGACAAAAGCTGAAACTTTAAACCTAAAATAAGGAAAAAAACAAGGATGTCCATTATCGCCACTGCTATTCAATATAAGAAGAGCCAACATCTTAGCCCCTAGCCAACCTTATTTTAAAAAGGAAAGAGAACACTAAAATTCATGCACAAGAAATGAAAACTGTGAAATCACTACAGACTCTGTAGAAATACAGAAGATCATCAATACCTATTTCAAACACTTCTACTCTCATAGGTTCGATATCACAGAAGAAATAGACAGATTTTTATAAACATATGAATTTTCAAAGCTGAGTCAAAGCTGAATAACCCAATATCAATTAATGAAATTGAAAATGTAATTAATTCCTTACAACAAAGAAAAGCTCAGGCCCAGACAGATTCACTGTGGAATTCTACAAGAAATTCAAAGAAGACTTAATGCTGACACTCTTCAAACTCTTCAATGAAATTGAAAGGGAAGCAATTCTTCCTAACTCATTCATGGAAGTAAATATTACATTAGTACCAAAACCTGAGAAAAACCCAACTAATAAAGAAAACTACAGACTAACCTCCCTAATGAACATTGATGCAAAAATTCTCAATAAAATATTGGCAAATAGAATGCAGCAAATCATCAAGAGAATTATACACCACAAACTAGTGGGATCCATACTAGGAAAGCAGGGACGGTTCAACATACATAAATCAATAAATGTAAGCCACTATATCAATAGAGCCAAAAATAAGAATCACATGATAATTTCTATAGATGCAGAAAAAGCTTTTGATAAGGTCCAACACTCATTCATGGTAAGAAACTTACAGAAATTTGGAATAGATGGTCTTTACCTCAATATGATAAAAGCCATCTATGACTAACCAACATACAGCATCATATTAAATGGCCAAAAACTGAAAGCCTTTACCCTAAAATCAGGCACAGGACAAGGATATCCATTATCACAACTTCTCTTCAATTTGTGCTGGAAAAACTAGCCAGAGCATTAAGACAAGAGAAAGAAATAAAAGGAATAAGAATAGGAAAAGAAGAAGTTAAATTATCATTATTTACAGAAGACATGATACTCTACATAGAAAACCCTGAGAACTCCATTGAAAGACTCCTATGTATAATAAATAAATTAAATAATGTAGCTGGATACAAAGTCAACACTCAAAAATCAAGAGCAACCCTATACACTTACAACAAAATCACTGAGAAAGAAATGAGAAGCCACACCTTTCACAATAGCATCCAAAAAAAAAGAAATTCTTAGGAATCAATCTAACAAAAGAAGTAAGAGATATATTCAGGTAAAATTATAATGCTCTGAAAAAAGAAATTGAAGAGGACTTCAGAAAATGGAAAGACATCCATTGTTCATGGATAGGAAGAACAAATATTGTGAAAATGGCTATTCTCTCAAAATTGTTATACATATTTAATGCAATTCAATCAAAATACCACTAGCATACATCACAGATCTAGAGAAATCACTGCTAAAATTCATCTGGAACCAGAAGAGACCTAGAATAGCAAAAGCAATTCTAAGCAACAAAGGCAAGGCAGGAGGCATTACAATCTCTGATTTGAAATTATACTACAAAGCTACTATAATAAAATTAACTTGGTACTGGAATAAAAACAGACCTGAAAATCAATGGAATAGATAAAAAGATACAGCTACAACTACAAACACACTCAGCCACCTTATCTTTGATAAAGTGGCCAAATACATTCACTGGAAGAAAGATAGTAATTTTAATAAATGGTGCTGGAAAAATTGGCTTTTCATATGCCAAAAAATAAACTAGACCCATGTACTAAACCAAAATCTTAATGGGTCAAATATCTAAATAGTAAAACAGGAAAACTAAATCTGTTGGTAGACAAAGTAGGTAGAAATCTTGAAGATATAGGAGTAGGTAGACAATTCATGAACAAGAATCAAACCACATGGGAATACTTCCCAGAATCAATAACTGGGATCATGTTTTATTAGAGTTTCTGCATGTTAAAAGAAGTCTCCAGCATAGTGAAAAGAAAACCCACAAATTGGGAAAAAATCTTGTTGAACTGTCCCTCTGACAAAGGACTTCTGTCTAGAACATATAAAGAATTTTAAAAAAATTAGACCCCCGAAATTCAATGATCTAGTCCAAAAATGGGCATCTGAGATGAATACACAGTTGTCAGATGAAGAAATACAAATGGAAAATAAATACATGAAAAACCATTCAGCATCAGTAGTCATTAGAGAAATGCAAATTAAAACCACACTGAGATTCTATCTCATTCCAGAAAGAATGGCTAGGATAAAGAAAGCTACCAAGAACAAATACGGGAGAGGCTGTGGGGAAAAAGAAACTCTTCACTGTTGGTGGGAGTGCACATTGGTGCAGTGACTGTGGAGGTCAGTCTGAAGGTTGCTCAAAGTGCTGGGATTGGAGGTCCCATTTGACCCACTTCTGGGCATATTCATGGAAGAATTGAAAACATCACAGCACAGTGATATATGCACACCCATGTTTATAGCAGCACAATTTGTAATAGTCAGATCTTACAAATAACCTAAATACTCATCAACTGAGGAATGGACAAAAGTGGTGTGGTATTTTTATATGGTGGAGTACTACTAAGCTATAAAGATTTATCATACTGAGATATTTATAAGTAAATGTATGCAACTCGAGACCATATTCATAAAGTGAAATAAATCAAGCTCACATGTGTAAATACTGTATAGTCTCCCTAGTGTAAGAAATGTTAAAAATACATAAGATTTTATGGTAATTGTGGTTTCCCACTATATTTCTTTGAAGTCTTATAATGCTTTCATTCATTGGTTAGATTGATTTTATTCTGTTTTGTTTGATTTTATTATGTGTGATGGTATGAACAGCTATTTTTAAGTAAACAATACATTATGGAAGCTAGCGCTGTTTTACTATCATCTTATTTTGAAGTCCTACCACATTTTTGTTCTTCTGTTTTGATTGGTTCTATCCTGTTGTGTCTTATTAGATTTTATTATGTGTGATGTTATAAGAAAATTTTAAGGAAAATCAGATATTATAGTAGCCATTATTCATTTCTTGTTATTTGGTTTTTGAAGTCCAATAATGCTTTCATTCTCTTGAATGGTTTTATATTATTCTGTTTTGTTTGATATTATTGTGTGTGTTCAACTATTTCAAAGAAAAGAGACATTATGATAGCTACAGTTAATATCTGGTTGTCTTGTTGTGAAGTGCTGTGTTGTTTGCCTTGTTCAGTTCTGATTTGCTTTGTTCTGTTCTCTTTTGTTTTATTCTCTTTAAAAAAATTAAAGTCCTAATAGTCTTAGTAATGAGTACAACCAACATAACTAAAAGAAAATTAAATAAAACAAAATAATTGCACCAAATGGGGAATTTTCAAAAGTCATCATATAGCTTAAGAAGACTTGTAGGCAATTACTGCAACTAGGAAAAGAAAGCAGAAAAACAAACACACATAAATAATGTAATCTAGCCCAGCCAGAGGCAAGGTCCAGGCAGTGTCACACTCAGAGTTGTGCTTAGCCACCTGGGTCCCAGAGGTTCTGAACTCCATCTAACCAGGCATATGGCTCTAGCACCACACTCCAGGGGTACATCCTCACCAGCTGCACAGAGAATCTGAACTCTGCCAAACCAGCATCCCAGTGTAATGCATCAGAGGAATGCCTGGTCAGCCTCACTCGATGACAAGTCTTGGAGAATTTTTGGGTGCTGCTGAGATAGTCACACTGAACTCCACCCAGCAAGGAGAAAGTCCCCAGCACCATACAACGGGGATGTACTTTGGCTAGCTGCATGCTCCAGAGGCTCTGAACTCCACCCAACCAGAGGCAAGGTCCAGGCAGTGCCACACTTGGTGTTGTGCTCTGCATAGCCAACAAGGTCCTGAAGGTTATGATCTCCACCCAACCAGGAGTTAAGCCCTGGTGACACACGGGGAGTGCATCCCTCCTTGCCACCTGGGTTCTCAGCTCCACTCAACCAGGTTCTAGACCCCAGCAATACACTCCTGGAGTCTGTCCCTGCTAGCAGCAAGAGGATCCAACCTCTGCCCAGCCCAGAATCCCAGAGCAACCCAGTGCAGTACATCAGGGCCAGTGCAGCAGCCTCACAGGCCACAGAGCACAAGGATCCAGTGCCATAGGTTGGGGATGCACCCCAGCTAGCCAT
>PVLA01016071.1:0-22250 GCA_004027455.1 Hydrochoerus hydrochaeris
CTGTACTCTGGATGCCAGACCCGAGCCTCGGATTGGCCCTGTCCTGCCGGGGTGGCCCTCTTTCTCCTCTCCCCTCCTCTGTCCGAGACTGGAGGTCGCCAAGGCCCAGCGCCTCACCACCTCTCGCCATGGGCGTAGGACACTGTGCGCCTCCTGGTGGCCCTGCTCCACTCGCCAGTTTTTATGGCACGTGGGGCGCCTCTCTGGCTGCACGCTGGCTCTGCCTTCTCCCCCGCTGAGCTCGTGCACCCCGGACCGCGCCTCTGACAGGCCGTGTCCTGCGCGCGTGGCCTTCGCACTCCCCTCCTTTCCTCCCCGCTGCCCGTGCTGTGGAGGTCACCCGCGCCCAGTGCCTCATGGTTTCTCACCCAGGGTTTAGGAGCCTCCCGACAGGTTTCATTTGTTTCCCAGCTCGCATCCCTTGCCGGTGCGGCTCTCTTCCCACCAGAGGATGCAGGGCTGCCCCCAGGTTCGGGTTTCCCACTCTGTAGCCCCTGGGGTTTGGTGCCTAAGCGGGCTCAAGAACGGGCTGGAGAATTTTCCTGGGTCCTGACTGGGACGTGCTTCTCTTGCATCCATACACTTGCGGATTTCCTCTAAGGTTGGGACTGTTTTATTTCTTGCAGGTTTTGGTGTGGATGATTCATGTGCTTGCTCCTGGATGCTGATTACACCTCCTGCCTGACTCATAGGACCTAGGGTCAGTCTCTGAAGAAGCCTTTTTACTCATCTCACTGGGGATTACTGGGACATATGTTCACCCAGGTAAGTTAAAAAAGATTCTGATAGGTTCTTGTGTGTTGTACTCTGAAAGGAGCAATGTGGCTTATAATTAGATGCTTACAGGAAAATACAGATTTCCTTTCATCTTACTACAATCAGTATTGAAAGCAGCCTGATGGTAGTTAGCACTTTAAGTTGATAAAGTGCTAATTGCCATAAAGCCTGAGTCTTGAAACCAAAAATAACTTCTATCCCTCTCATAGAGTTTGCCATAGAGCACTGTTTCATGAGCATTCTCACTCACACCTCTGACCCCCCGAAATTCCAAAATCAGGGCTTTTCAGTAAGTGCGTATTCCTCGCGTGCACAAATGTGACAAAGCCCATCTTCCTTGTCTTAGGTTAGCAGAGCACTGACACAGAGCGGCCCTTGTTTTAACAGCTTTTAAAGCAGGCACTAGAGGCTGTCCTCCTCCCCCAGCTAGTGTGCTGTGGCTGTGAAGATTGTGCGGCAGCGATTAGACTTGTTTGAATGGAACTTCTGCCAGTTCATTCCCTCCCCCCACATGCAGTTTTTGCACCTGTGACTAATTTAGACCCAGAAATTGCACGTGTAAGCGATAGCAGCAGTCTAGCTCTCTCAGTCTCAGAACCAAGATCACATGGCCATTGGAGTACAATAATTTTGTAACTTCCTGTGTCTGTATCACCTGTAGATTTAACTAACTGGTTAGACTTTCTTGCCAAGTAGCTTCATGCTTCCTTTCCATCTAGCCATGTGCTTTCAGCGTGCTGCTGCAGCTTCTATCAAAAGGATTGTTTCCTTCCTCTGTGTATGTTTGTGTAACAGAATACTGAATGATATGGTGCCATTTGTGAGCCTGATTTTCAAGAGGCTGTACACACTTGTTCTTGTCCTTGCTCCTGCCTCCACTGCCATGAGTCCCAGCACATGCTAACCTCTGTCAGGGCCAGCGGAGTAGGTTTATTTGTTCCAAACATGAGCCATCATTTGAGAATGATGTGCTATTACTGTATCCACCCATGTCACAACTGCCTATAGATAAATAAGGAACCCGACTCTTCTGGAAGTTGTAAGCACTAATAACTGGTTACTATTTTAAATCAATCAATTTTCATGTTATTAAGAAATAATTAATACAATGTCATAGTATTGTATTAATTCAAGAATATGTATCAGACGTGTTGTCAGGAAATCATAATACTAAACACTAAGTGTAGAGAAAAGTTTAAAAGTATATAACTTAATTATACAAAAAATAAAATCCATAATTTTACAGAAATACAAATATGATTTAGGAAGTATATTTAATGAAAGGAGGTCAGCACAAGAAAGATAAAAAATGGACATGAAAGAAGACATTGCTTGTTGACTGAATTCTTGTACATCAACTATGCTGTTTTTCCTGTTAAGTCAATGAGAGTGGACAGTATTTCCCAAGGCTAGTCTAGTGAATTCAATGTATTTAATTATATGTTTTTAAATATTTCATAAGTATTATATATCCTGAAATTTATATATTCCTGTCCAGTTTTTGTCATAATTAAAATATGTTAAACTCTTGATATTTGCATAATTTTATATATATTATTAGAAAGTATTTACAATATTATGGTGTACTGAAATGTGATTGTAATACTACTTTTGATAAAAATATTATTATTCAACATTAATCAATGTTGACTTTTTGATAAGTGTTTTAAAGACATCTTCTCATATTGTTTGGGAGGTGATATTTTTCCCACTTAGTGACTGATAGATCTGACCAACAGTGACCAGCCCCCTGAACCACTGTAAAAGCTTGAACATAGGGACAAAAGGGCCACTGCCACATCACAAGAGCCTAACCACAAGAACAAGGAAATGCCCCCTGCAATGGAGAGCCCGGCTGACAACCTCCTCCAGAGAAAGACGCGTTACATAGAAAGTACAAGAGCCACCCACAGCTCTCAGCCTGCGACCGAGAAAAAACCCTGCTCAGCCCTGCCCTGGGCACCTTGCCCTGTCCGCTGGGTAAAGTGCCACTTCTGCTTCCTTTGATGAAAAGCCCTCGTGTTGACCTCGCAGTGTGTGTTCTGGTTCCTGGCGTGGGGTTCGGCCGCTCTGTCATCTGGTGCCGAAACCCGGGAGGGGTGCCTAGGCGCTAAGCCAACCCCTCCCGGCCAGGACCTTGTGGTCCTGCCTCCCTTGCCTCGCACTGCCACCTGCAGTCTAGGCGGACTACCAGCCTGTCACCGCTGCGGGCGCTGCACACGGATCTCCGGACCAGGATTTGTGAGTTCCTGCCTTTCCCTTGACTCCCCAGCTGTCACCCACTTCGGGGTGGTTTGTTTGGAAGCCCGCCCTCCAGTCTTCACGGCTCCCAGGTTCCTCTTTTGGTGGCTCTCTTTAGAATTCCTCCAGAGAACTTTCCAGCTTTTCGACCCCTTTCTTCCTCTGTTCTTCCCTCCCATGGCTCTTGCTTTTCTCCTCCCCTTAGACCTTAACTAACCTCCCACCTTCCCCGAGAGATAGATGCAGGCTCCTTCAACGGTGGCCTGCTCTCATCCGGGCTTCATGCCCTCACTGGTCCCAGGAAGTCCTATTGGTGGGCCAGGCCACCTTCCCATTATGACCCCCCCATCCGACCAGAGACGTCCGCTCAGGTGACTTGTGGTTACTCCGCCTTTTCGGTGCATTAGGATCCCCCCATCCCACTGGAGACGTCTTTTTCTGCACCCCTCACTTGCAGGCAACTTCATGGGACTTCTCCTTGTCCTCAGTTTCTTTGCTGTTACACTCCACCTAGTGGCCGTTATGGGGAACTCTCCCTCTCGACCTGACTATCACCTCTGTGCTTCAACGCCTTGCTACAGTTTTCCCTAAACCTCTGAGATTCGCTGAACTCAAACCCAAATGTCTCACCTCCCTCTGAAACAATAGATCAAGTTGCCCCCCCCCCCAAAAACGTACACTTGACTTTAATATCCTCTGGGATCTACATATTGGTCAATGCAATGGAAAATGGTCCAAGGTGCCCTATGCCCAAGCTTTCTCTGCTATTTGCAACTGACCACCTTCCTTCTGTGCTGTCTTTTCAGACCCTGAGTCTCCACACTGCCCAAACCCTTACTTTAATATCCCTTCTGCTCCCCCTCCCACCGTACCCACAAAGCTCCCTTGTTTTCCCCTGCTGCCATCTTCTCTTATCTACATTCATGTCCCTTTTTTCCTCCTTCTGATCTATTCTTACTTCCACTCTGTCCCCTCAACAAAAGATTAAATACCCACTTGATTTCCCAACCAACAGCAGACATTCAGACTAAATTCAAAAAGTCAGACCTTGGTCCTGGATACCCCCAGAGAGATATGACTTTCCACGTCTTCAGCAGTAGACAGAGACAACAAAAATAATACAACCTTTAAAAAGGTTACATTCTGACAACCTTTAAAAAAAAAAAAAAGGCTGCATTCCAGGCTAAACTCCAAGGCCAACTTCTGGCTGCAGTGGCTGCAGCAGCAGCGACACTCAGAGCTCAAGGTAAAATATAGGCCAAAAAAACCCCAAACTCGAGTCCCCTCCCCATCATGCTTCAAGTGCAGCAGAAAAATGACCCTGGACATGAGCCTGCCCTGACCTGCAGCCCTGACTGGGAACTCATCCCATCTGCAACCAAGAGGGCCACTGGAAGTGTGACTGCCCTGTCCACCAGAGAGCGGGTAAGTCAGGGCCTTCCCTGCTCTCGCAGGATAAGACACTGTTGCTTCAGACTCATCACCGGCTGACCTGCTCCGCATCGCTGCTGAGGAGGACTGACGGGGCTCAGGGCCCATGAACTCACCAAGGTATCTCTCTCAGAGCCCTGAGTCTCGCTGGACATCTCAGGTAAACCCTTCTCTTGTTGCCATGGAAGCCACCCATAGTGTCTTCCTGAGTTTTCAGGCCAATGTTCCCAGTCTGCATCTCCATTGTGGGAGTCGTTGGCCAATGTACATGACATCCCCAGACAAAACCTACTCTCTGCAGATTCCAAACCCTGTCTTTACACACAACTGTCTTATTGTCCCAACCTGTCCTGTACCTCAATTTGATAAAAACCCATTCCCAAAACTCCATTTCTCTCATACTCACTCTCCCCCCTCAGCTCTCATACTTCAATCCCAACCGTCTTGCGCTGCTGACTCAGTCCCTCCCTTCCTTCCTCCCTCACTGACCCTACAGTCTGCCACACTCACTCGCCTTATGATACCTCATTCACCCTATCCTCAAATCCAATGGCCCCTATCACCTAGTCCAAGATCCCAGAGCTATTATCAATGAGATAATGCCAGTTCACCCCCGGGTGCCAAACTCTTACCCTATGCTGTCTCATGTTCCTACATTTCCCACTATGCCCTTACACCGCGATTGCCACCCACCTCTATCCCAGACCGCCCTCAGGCGCTCAGCCCCGCTTCCTGTAACCTGACCCTCCTATCTGCTCTCAGACCCACCCACAAGGCCTCGGCTGCGAGCTCTGCCTCCCGCTTCAGTTTCTCTTTTGAGCTCCTCTCTTGACTCTCACCACTCCTGGGCCCTCTTGCAGGCCCCTGTGTCACGCTTATGCTCACGCCATGTCTCATCTCCCCAGTCTGCAACAGAGTCACAAAAGTCACCACCCAAGATTCTAACCAGATGCTCCTCTCACATTTCTCTCTTTAGATGGTCCCCAAGCTGACCCTGATGGTGACCCTATAGCCCCAGCCTAGCCTTAGGGGGAAAAAACAGGCTGGGATAAAGGCTCAGCCTGCCCCCAGAGCCTGTTCAAGCTAGGGCTACAAGAAAAGAGCCTTCCCAGACCTGTTCCAACTGCAAAAGTCAACCCTGTCCAGGAGGGTAGCCGACGAGGACCATGTCACACTCTGTTGCTCCCACCTGGCTCACCTACAGAGCCCCCCAACCCAGGAACAAACCCACCAGAGCTTCATGGAAGGGTGGCGTACTATGCAAAAACTTGTTCAAAAATTAACTACCCAAAAATTTAATCTTATGCTTCTTACAGAAAGACCAACCTATTGACTGTCCCTCAGCGTGAGACCCATTGTCACCCCTGTTCAGCAGGAAGTAGCCAGACAAGACTGTGTTGCTACACACACACACACACACACACACACACACACACACACAGTCTGAAATGATAGATCTGGCCAACAATGACCAGCCCCCCCAAACCACTGTAAAAGCCTGAACATAGGGACAAAAGGGTCATTGCCACATTACAAGAGCCTAACCACAAGAACAAGGAAATACCCCCTGTAATGAAAAGCCCTGCTTCCAACCTCCTCCAGAGAATGACGCGTTACATAGAAAGTACAATAGCCACCCACAGCTCTCAGCCCATGACCAAAACAATACCTACCCCCCCTTTTAACTGTCAATAAATACCCTGCTCAGCCCTGCCCTGGGCACCTTGCCCTGGTCCACTGGGTAAATTGTCACTTCTGCTTCCTTTAATTAAAACCCCTCGTGTTGACCTTGAAGTGTGTTTTCTGGTTCTTGGTGTGGGGTTCATTCGCTCTATCAGTGACATGAAGAATAAGGTTTAGAGAGACAAGTAACTATTTCCAGATTTCACACACACAAAATATCAGACCTGGGATGGGAAAGAACAGACATTTAATGTCATTACACACACAATCGAGGCCCCCCCACAATCTGTATCTGTTAAGGTCCATTACACAAATAACGTTTACCCTTTGATTGATATATCAGTCTCTATGAATTGGAACCCTGCTATTGTGAAATCATAAAAAACAATTAATCTTATTTTTTATTATTTATTGTTTGTCTTTTCAGATGGTCTCCCTATGTAGTCCAGGCTGGCCATGAACTCACTTTGTAACCCAAGCTGGCCTCAAACTCACAGCAATCCTGCCTCAACCTCCTGAGTGCTGGGATTGCAGGCATGCACCGCCATGCCTGGCAATTTTAAGTGTTTAATGTTTGCAGTAATAAGCTCAATAGGTAATATTTATCAGTTGAACTCTCTTCCTCTCCCCATCCTCATTTTTTCTCTGTGTTTTGAAGCAGAATCTCACTATGTTGCTTAGGCTGAAATTTAGGACTAAACGTTCCTCCTGCTTCACCTCTGTAGAAGGACCTACAGGCACATGCTATTATGGCTCACTTCAATTGCCCACTTTCTACTTGATAGGCATTTACTGTTTATTAATATGAGCTGAAATGTGTTGCACTAAACAGGTTCTTAAGACCTGTTTAAACTATAAACCAAACAGCTCTCTTTCCCTAGTCTTAATATGCTTTGTCATAAACAAAAATAATTAAATTTAGAAATTTAGATTAAATTTAAGTTTAGAAATGTTAGCAGATATTTCAGATGAGTCAAAAATATTTACACGCATTTTTGAGATCAGATTGTTTGACTCCTTGACACAGTAAATTCAGAGATTTCCTGCAATAAGAAAGAGTAAAATAAATATACTAATTAAGGAAATAGAATTACTTTTTCTAACATTAAGACTCCAAATGCAAATGAATAAAGCAGTATTGTCCAATGAAAAGGTTTACTGTATATGTACTGTCCAATATAGTAGCCATCAGCCAGGCATGGCCAATAAGCACTTGAGGTTTTGCTGCTAAGGAATTGTATCTTTAATTTTATTTAAATGCAATATATGGCTAGGGGTCAACACAGATACACAGTACCAATTCTGGAAAGTGTTGTGTTTTTGTTAAGGCAAAGTTTTTCTAACACAAATCCATCACAAAACTAATGAGAAAAATAGTAAATCATACATCATCTGTGTTTGAAGAGGATTTGACTAGTCAGAAAATCATACAACAAATGGAATTTATTTATTTATTTATATGTATTTTTTGGTACTGGGATTCAAACTCACAACCTTGTGCTTGCCAGGCAGAGACTTGTGCCATTAAGCTAAATCCACAGCAGAATTATATTTTCAGTGAAGAGTTATTAAATTCAATGTTGTCCATAAGTGACACTAAATGAAATGAAACATGGAAAAAGAATTAGAAATATCCTTGTCATCTCAAATTTCCTCAGGAAATAAAGTATAAAAATACAATTTCAAAACAGCAGAGGTAGGTTTGTTGGTAATTTGTTCCTACAGTGGAACGTGTGACATCTTAGCTAGGAAAAAATAGAATTCCCTTTCTCAGATTCGCTTTCACTTCAATATGAAGCAGGAGAGACAAACACTGGGAAGAAGAATACATCAGTATTTTTTATTTCTCAAAAATGATTCTGTACAAGAAAAGTTGACTCTTTTGGAGATAGACTAGACAAGCAGGACCGGTGTTCAGTGACATTTAACATTTTTCTGAACTGAACTGAGACTGTTGTGAGCAGTCTACAAGGTAGTGAAGGAAATTAATTTTATTTCCTCTTTTCTGTCAGTGGTAATGCACGTGAATGAGACCGAAGAATGAAATCACACAAATGATAGCCTGCTCAATTATTTGATTAAGTCAAATTTGTTAATTTTATTCGAAAATGAAATTTCATAAGAAACATCTTTAAATATTTTTTTCCAGTTGTTTCCTTTAGTAAGTCAATAACGTGGACATAATCACTGAAATAGATGCATTAGTACTTTTGCAGGTGTGAATTGAATTTTAACAGAATTATAATTTAAAAATAAGTATGCATACTTAGGAACCACAGCAATGTTTGCTTTTTTCAGTCTCATTGAAATGATGTAAGATTTGTTTACTTTGAATGAGATCAACACTTCTCTGTGTTCATGGTACACACGTAATTATTACCTTCTAAGATTGTGGGCATTTTACCATAGATTCCTGTTGGGGTATGTGCCTAGACCCCCAAGCCCCCAAATGGGTACACAGTGAAGGCTCACAGGAATAAGACACGTGGCATGGTCTTAGGGCTGCAGCAGGAGTGAGATCCTCAGCAGAGCTCATAACTGTGCTAGCCAGCCGACCGACTGATGCTGGGCAGCTCATATTTAATCAGAACAAGCAAGGAGTTGAGTGGACAATGGAGGAAACCTGAACAGGATCTTGGGAGGGGTTCAAGGACCCCTCAGGGCACCAGATGATGCCAATTAGGGAAAACAATCCAGAAAGTCTCTAGATGGCCTCATAGGTGTCTCCTCATTCTCAATTCAGTCATACCTGGGCCACACTAAAGCCCTGCATGTGTATTCAGCTTCAACACTCTCCAACAGATTCCCTGTTACCAAAAAAAAAAAAATTTAAATGAGAGGAAAAAACTACATGCAACTTAGGTGAGATAAGTAAAATAACTTTTCTCTTAGGTTAAAAAGTGTTTGCATTTGTTACCTTTATATAAACACACTGAACAACATTTATAAGTTAATTGACAATTTTCTAAATTGTCAATTGGAATAAATTGGGCAAAATTAGTGTATAATTAAGCAAGCTCCTACTTATTATGATAAACTTAATAATAAAGATGTAGCATAGGATGCTGTTTCAAAACATACATTCAAGGACCAATGTACCCAAACTTGAAATGTGATAGTATTTAGTTTTGTCACCTTAGGATAGATATTTAGGTTCTCTGTGCTCAGTTTCCTGTCGAATAAATAAACAGCATGAATAACTTTGTATGTCACAAACTTGCAGTGTAAATTAAATAAATCTGACAAGATAGACTGAAGCACACTAAGCAGTATGTTTGTCATAGACAGAATGTGGCAACAGTCTTTGATGTACCAATTCCTTCCATCTGACTGTGGGCTACTACTTGGTGACATGGTTATAAGAAGTAAAATGTGGCAAAAGCAATGGAGTTCACCTTCTGAAAATAGGTCAAAAAAGACAGAGCAGCCTGACATAATGCTACACAGTTATAATACCAGCTTCTAGGAAGCTGAGACAAGAAGGACACATGTTCTGGCCTCACCTGAGTAACTCCATGACTTAGAATTTGTCTCACACACATGCATGCAAAAGACATTGAGGCTTCTGGCTTTTTCTCTTGTATCAGGTGCTCTGGAAAAGTCAGCTGCTACAGTCATAAGGACAAACAGGAGGAAAGGTTTATACAGCAAAAGTCCATGTTTTCACTGAAAGCCGTCAGTAGGACCTCAGGCTATCTGCTGACAGCCACCTGCTGAATCATATTGGGAGTGACTCTTTCAGCTGCAGACAAGCCTGTGAATCACTGCAGCTCCAACACAGCTTGCCTGCAACTCCACCAGGAACCATTTGTCCAAAATAGTCAGATTGCCCACGGATGCAACCAATGTGAGGAAGCAGGTCCATGCCTGGGCATAACCCACACATGTGAGCAAGTAGGCTGCACCAAATGTGCCCACACCCAGGTGCCAAGGTGCAACCATTCTCCAACACAAACCAGCCCTACATTTTTTCCCCTTGGCATGAGTGACAAGAAATGAGAAGCAACTGATCTGGTCCTGAATGAGGACAATGCCTGGGAAGAGGAGAGAGCAACCAGCCCCTGGGCCTGATGATGTCTGGTCTAACAGTCCACTTGGACCACCCCCAGTCCCACCTCCACCTCAGGAGCTTCCAGACGGCCAATTGCATTTGACATCTACCAATAGATATGAGGACACAGCTTGGCTTGGCAGGGGGTGGGGGTGGGCACAGTCTGGGGTGAATGGACAGAGGGGCCCAAAGACCAAGGTGGGCACCTCAAAAACACTTTGGCTGGCCGGGGATATAGCTCAGTGGCATAAGTGCCTGCTTGGTGAGTACAAGATACTGAGTTTGATTCCAGAAACCAAAAACAAGCAACCTTTTGGCCCTAAAGCTAAGTAGGGAAAATTGTGAATAGCTTAATCCCACACTTGAAGATTTTGCAAAGAAACCATGTGTTCAAAAACAGGGATTTTTAATTTAACTTGATATTTTTATTATTTTAGTTTTTGTTATTTCTATTTTCCCTTTATTTCTTTTTTGGAGAGGTTGTGGTTTTTATCCCCTTTTCTCGTTTCTTCTGTATCTACTTTTACTCTCAACTTTTTTCCTTCTTTCTCTTATCTTGAGTGTTTTGCTGCTCATATTTTTCTGGCTTCTCCTTGTTTATTCTTTCTTATAAGTGTTCTCTAACACTAATTTCCGTTTATACCTCGATAGGATCCTTTGTATCAGTTTTCTCTTATCCTTCTCATATCCCCTTAACTCCTCAAATTTAGCTTTGTTTTTTCCAGTTCCCCAAACTCTCTTGGCATTACTAATATAACTACTAAGCATTATGAATCCATAGATAGCTAGGCAATTTTACACTTTTTTAAAGACAAGGTCTCACTAGAAATTTCAAACTTGCCTTATACTCACTGTGTAGTCCAGCCTGGTCTGGAATTCATGGTAATCCTCCTGCCTCTGTCTCCTGAGTTCTGGGATTACAGACATGTGCCACCATGCCTGGATTACACTATTTTTGAATACTATTCTACTATTGGTAGAGGTGAAGTTCTTTCACTTGGGAGATATTAACTGTAGGTAAATAGTAGGTCAATATTTTATTTGTTTTTTGTATTCTACTATAACTATGGATTTCTTTTTCTGTGGTTAATGGAGGTACTTTATTGATCTGTAGGATTTGTTAATATTCATTTTGTATTTGATGCCATAATTCATGCTGATTTCATTAATATAGAAAAGGTAGCATAGCTGTTGCTATTAATGGTTTTCTTTGGATGACAATATATGGATTGCCTTGGAATCAGTAACAGTATGATGGCTTATTCCTGGAAAAGTGATACTGGGCCAAATACACAGCAAACTCCCACTACAAGTAAATGGATATGGCTAAGTCCCAGAACAGAGGTAACTGCCATGAGCAGAGGACATCACAGTAAAGCAGACATTAACTACAGTGGTCACCATGCTAAAAAGCAAAGCTTTCCACCACTATCAACCCAGAAGTCTCAACACGGAAAGTGAACAAACAAACAAACAATAGAAACATGAGAAGACAAGTCCGTAAAGCATTGACAAAAGCAACAAAGGAGAGGGAACCAAAAGTAACAGACTTGAATTATTCAAAATGACATCTGGGGAGATAATACAATAGATCAGCAAGTCATTTGATAAGCTCATAGAAAATACAAGAAAACAGGTATTGAGCCTCACCACGTCTAGAGAAGACACTAATAAAAAGCTATTAATGCTAAAAAAAAATTCAATACCTAAATGACCAGCATAGAAAGGTATTAGAGTCTGTAAAAGGCTGCAAATAGAAATTCACAGACTCTTAAAAATTTTGGGCAGCAGAAGTGATCATCGTGAGGACAGAGTGTCAGAACTGACACTGAGTGAAGACAGAGATGCTGGTGGTGACCAAATAATGAGAGACACCTTGAAGACAAGAGAACATGAAAAAATAGCTATTAGATGATGCAAAATTGACTAAGATAAAATAGAAACAAGGAAAAAATCAGAGCAAGACACAAGTGGCATAAAAAAATCTCTTTATTGAAATAATAGTAGAAAACTTTCCAAATAAGCAAAATGAACTTAACATACAAATAAGTGGGATATATAGAACCTAAATAGGCATTATCAAAAAAGAAGCTCACGATCATAATTTCAGAAGTCCAGTAGAAGAACAGAAATTTAAAAGTGTTTAGAGAAAAGCAGTGAGTCACTTATAAAAGTAATTTCATTACAATTACAGTGAATTTCTCAACATAAATCTTAAATGGCAATAAAGCTTAAGGTAAAGCTTTTCAATCCCTAAGAATAAAGGATTTCCAACCCTGACTGATATTATTCTGAAAAGCTATCTTCAAAATTGATAGAGAAATAATATAGTTTTGGGGTATTTCTTTAAATTGCCTAATTAACTATGTGGTCAAACATATGGTAAAGGCAGAACACCTTGTTTGGTACAGACTAATACTTGATTACAAAAAATAAACGGCATTTAAAGAAAATATAATTAGGTTATTTTTAACTGTAACTATTACTTTTCATGATGAGAATAATATCAAAATACTGATTATAGTATACTCTTTGATCCTGGGTTTTTTCTCAAAATAACAATCTGAAATAAAAAATCATGTAGCCCTAATGCTTTGCATAAATTTAGAAAGTAATTACTCCATATTCAGAATCTACTAATTAAATTAACTTTTTAAAGACCCAACTGTATTGTAACCTTATCTTTGTCATACTATGGCTTATGCCATTGGAGAATATAAAATTTAGTACACTCTTTAAGTTCACACACTCATTCCTCCATTCATCTAGCAATTTTTGTCATGTTCTTACCACAGTTTTGCACATGGGAGATGTGATGTTGTGTAATGGAAAGACAGCTATAATTCCTTGCCTCATGGAGCCTATTGTCTGGGAAGATAGGTTACTAACAATGCTATCATTTGAATAATATACAAGATGTTTTTTTTGTACCACGGATGATTGAACTTAGGAACTCATGCTTGCCAGGAAGGTGCTTGTGCCACTGAGCTAAACCCCCATACTACAAGAATTTTTTTTATCAAATCATGATTATTATTTAAAATAGTATACTTACTGCTGAGTTCTTCTTTTGTAAATATACATATTACTCTGCATAGTACTGAACTATCATGACTGTATTTGGTATTACATTTCAGATTAGACTTAAAATATTATTTCTTCTCAAATGCTAGGAGAGACTTCCTGTCCAAGTTCATGTTGCACTTTTTAATTTGCAAAATTCTGTTAATAGAAAAAAAGCTTTGTGTTCCAAAACTGAAGATGAATGTTGACAGATCTGAATGGAGGTCAGAGGAACACATCTTTACATGCTAGAGAAAAGACTGATCCACATTATTCAGAGAATTAACCCTGAAGGAAAGGAGGAGAAGCATGATATATCAAAGATCCTTCATTGTTAAAGGGCAGTGGGAAACTTCTAATAGGTTTCACTTAGAAGGCAAAAAGGCACTGGAAAAAAAATCTTTGCTTCACAGTTTTTCTGAATCATAGAATCACGAGGGTAATGTATGCTTACATAGAATAATTGGAAAGTGTAGAGATTAATTTGAGGCATTTAAAAACACTCATTGGTAAATTATTTAAAGTATCCACTTGCTTGTATCTTTAAAATTTCTTGCAAATATGCATTACTTATTAAGCACATTTTAGAGGTTAACACAGAATAAGTTTGGAGTTTGGATGCCTGGAGGAGTGTAGGTTACTAAAATAAAGGATGGGCAAGCGAAGGCCATTGAAAGAGACTTTAAAAAGTGTTATGTGATGCTGGTCCTCTACATTCAAGTATCTATTCCTTTTGAATTTTGTTGTCCAATAAGAGCCTAATATTTCAGGAGAAATACATACCTACTACTGAACTTCTATGAAAATCAAGTAGGATGACCCATGGAATTGCTTTACTCTAAGAGACATAATTCTTGTGAAAAATAATACTCTTACAGAATTAAAGTCATAATATGTTACTTCTCTGCTATCTCAACAATGATGTCACTGAATATTTACATTTCAAAGAGCAAATTCTTATAGATAGATTGAAAGATGTTTTGTCAAATGGAAATTCAATCAATACTTTTGTTAATGTGAAACTATCTCTTGACAAGTGGGAAGTGTTCCCAATCCTGAAGATAAATAAGTGTAAAATGGGTTCAGAAAATGTTTTCCTTGCTACACACTGCACTAGACTATGCTGTTACAAATTTATACATGTTTAAAAGAAAAAAAGAAGTGTTCTATAAGCAGTTCAGGGTCAAATGCCAAGTGACAAAGAGATCAACCGTATTAAGTATAATGCTGTTCATTACTTTGTCCCCAAAAGTAATAAAAGGTGAAATTAAGAAATGCTCATTAATATTTAGCATTACATTATTTTTAGATATTATATAAAGTAATAAAGCATAGATATAGTGTAGGAAATGATTGTTAATTATTCTCTTTTAAAAACAAATATATAGAGAAATACGCTTTACAAATGGCAGTTATCACATCTCTAACAAAGCAAGAAATAAGAAAGCATGAGAATTCTTGGGTGCCCAGCTCCGTGCTGCTCTGACACTTTGATGGGATGCTTAACTCCGACAGGTTACATTAATACAAGCATGAACAGAGGCAGTCTCACCTTGCTTGTCTCTCTGCCAGGAAATACAAGCCTGCAGTTGCTGTGACCCAGCTCTTCAGCATAAAATTGGCCAAATGTTTACATCAAGAGATTGATTTTGCAGAGCAAGATTTTATTCTGATTTTAGGGTCAGTGGAAATTGGTGTCTTTTACACCACAGATTTCTTTTAAATTCTATTCAAGTTAAATATAGACACAAATAATGTCATGACCTACCTAAATATATGCTTTCAAAGGAATTAGATAAGCATTAGATCAATATTACAAAAAACACAAAGCTACTGTAAATACCTTTAATTTTTATACATATTCTTATTCTCTCATATATGTGAATATATACTTATATAAGAATACATATGAATATATATTTATATGAATATATATGAAAAATGAATACACCTGTATACATATTTCTTCAAAAATACATTTAATATCCATTGACTTTGTCACTTGGCACTGATTATCCACACTATAAGGTCAGATATTTTGGTTGAGACACTAATAATAATAGGACTTTTATCTTTCCCCAAAAATGCAAGCTATATAGTTTTCTATGGCATTATTTTTATTTTTATTTTTTATTTTTTTGCTTTTTGAGACAAAGGTCTTGCTATGCAGTTCGGGCTGGCCTTGAGCTCACTTTGTAGCCCAGGCTGGTCTCGAACTTGCAATGATCCTCCTGCTTCAGCCTCCCTAGTGGCATCATTTTTAGATCAAACAGTGCAGCAAAGATGATGGCTTACTTCAGTATTTTTGAACATTGCTTAAATTTTAATAAATCAGTATTTTTATAAGTTACCATAATAATTTTCAATTATGTAGAATCATTTGATTACATTGCTATTACTGTTTGGATAT
This sequence comes from Hydrochoerus hydrochaeris, assembly GCA_004027455.1. Taxonomy (NCBI): domain Eukaryota; kingdom Metazoa; phylum Chordata; class Mammalia; order Rodentia; family Hydrochaeridae; genus Hydrochoerus; species Hydrochoerus hydrochaeris. The sequence continues at coordinate 15,657 of PVLA01016071.1, forward strand.
GGTTAAAATATTTTAGCAGGTGCTGATATTCTTGATTTTGGCTGTGTTTTACTAGATACTCCAATTCCTTGTGTCTAATTTCCTATCCCAGGCACCCTTATTTAACTTTATAGCCACTTTTACTCTTGGTTGACTGCACTGTCCTAAATCAGTGATAGTTGCATTATATGCATTACATCTTTTAATCCTACATTAACTCTTAATTGAATACTTTCCTTATGGTACTGGGATAAAAGGTGATAAATGAACTTAGGTACTTCCCATAACCCTATATCCTGAGCTCATTTTTCTTTTCTCCCTTTCTTTTTATTTTGACACATGATCTCACTAGGTTGTCTAATTTCCCAAGATGGGCTTAAACTTGTGATTCTTTTTCCTCTGATTCTGAGTGCTGGGATTAAGGTGTGTGTGTCACCTTGCTTGGCTGACACTCATGCTCCTGGTTCCACTTGCACACATGAAGGACCTTTGCAAGTTGTGTGTATGTGAGAGAGACAAGAGTAGAAAGACTCCTAAGACTGGTATAAGTGATAGAAGATTAAATAGAAATCTATCATTGAATCAATGACACTCACAGCTGACTCCATACACGTTAATGCATCAGAGCACTGAAAGGTTGAACAGATGGAATCCAATGAAATGGATGCTAATTCATTTACTCATGTTTTTCATTTATTTTATTGGCAACTGATAGTAGTTTTATGCTCTTTCATCAATAAGAATATGGAGCCTATTTAAACACTTTAATTGGGCTTAGAGACAGATTTGCTTTTATTGGATGAATTCTGCTTTGATCAAGTATCAAATAAATAGACAAAATTCCTACTGCTGAATGAAGGGGTTTAATTAAATTCCATTGTCTAGTTTTCATAATGAGGGATAAAGATCAGTATTTGTTATATTTTTAAGCACCATACACATTATAACTTAGAAACCAGTAATGAAAGTATGTAGGAAGACTGAAATTTACATAAAAGGGACAAACTGAGAAGGGAAGAAAGATGTTTCCTCTTCTTACTCTGCATATTTTAAATAATACATCCAATGTTTATCTTAGTTATATTTAAAGGCACAATAAGCTCAAGTGGTTATTTAATGTTATTGTTAGAAATAGCAGCAAAACTGATTATCAGGGGACAACCTTAGTATTGGGGATTGCATTGCCAATAACCACCATTGTCTATGTGGCTTTTTGTTATCAGCATCATTCCTCTTCATTCTTCATATTTTGTGAATGAGCAGCTCTAGGATTCAAGATTTACCCATAATGCCCCATTGTATGTTTTTGAGGTTCTCTTCCCCCTTACAGAATGCAGCTCGATTTTCCTTAGTATTAAATACAAGACTTTAAATTCTGATTTTTATTCACCATCACAAATAGTCTATATTAAACTAAGGCAATTCCATAAAAATTCTGTGTAGTTCTTTTGTTCTTATTTTTGGTTGCTAATATTCCTGTTTCAATGGTTTCTCCCCTCTTGTTTACAAAGCTATTAACTCATTCATCAAGAAGTAACTCAAAAACTACTTCTTTTCTGAACTCCTTTTCCTATTTCGGTTACTTCTACCATTATATGTCAAACAAGTCACTTATCCACTGTTCTCCTTATGGACTGTAAATTTACATCACAAATCACGTTACACTGTATTTTCATAAACTGCATGCATCTGTTTCTATCACTTAAATTCAAGTTCTGCAATGTAGGAGTAACCTTGTATTCATCTTTCTGTAACTGATTTCAAATTTGGAGCATTAGTATATTAGCTGGTAGGTACTCATAAGTGATTACTGATCCAAACAGGTTTTATTATTAAAGTTTACTTCATTGGATAAGGTACCAAAGTATATTATGAGAGAAGAAAATCAAAAGATAGCACTGTCTTACTAATAAATTGTTTTCCAAGGCATAGTTATTTGAATCCAAATATGTGTGGGCTAGGGTGAAGCAAGGTAAAGTTCTTCCTAAACTTCCAAAAATAAAAACTAAACATCTAGGAGAAAGTTATTCTCAGTATGAGGGAGGAAAAATCTTTTAAGAAATATACCTTGAGGCTTTTATAGGTAAATGGATGCAACTTGAGACCATACTCATAAGAGAAATAAATCAGAGTCACATGTGTAAATATTGTATTGTCTCCCTAGTGTAAAACACTGAAAGAGTAAATAAGATCCAAAATGTACAATAGATATTGTGAAAGTGAAAAGGAAAGAAAATGATCAAAAATAAAGAACAACTGGAATAGGGAAAAGGAGACAAGAAATCAGAAAAAAGACTATATATATACATATATATGCAAGATAGATAACTATTACTAATTTCTGTTCTTCATCAAAAAGAACAGTTAAAAAAAAAGAACAGTTAACACATTCTTTGTGTGGTCATATTTTTCATGCCTATATCATGTAATTTGAACAACTATTTTGAAGATAACAATATGCAATATTTTAACTAGTGTTCTCCCATTATTTTGTTTTGAAATTCTGTATCATAGTTTTTATTCTTTTATTCATTAAAAAAAAGAAAAGGGCTGAGCATGGTGGTACACACCTGTCATCCCAGCACTTAGGAGGCTGAGGCAGAAAGATTGTTTCAAGTTTGAAACCAGCCTGGGCTACAAAGCGAGCTCAAGGCCACCCTGAACTGCATAGTGAGGCCCTGTCACACACACACACACAAAAAGCCAGCAAGAAAACACCAAATATTTCTATCTTCTTCCACAAGCTACATCTCTGATCATTTCACTCAAATGTTCAATAATAGCAATTTTTGGATGTGTCATCTTTCCAGGTTTTAAAGTCCTTAGGCTACATTATGGTCTAAACCAAGTAAGTAGAGTGCCAAATAATAGACCCACAATTACAAATTAACTTTCAATATTGTCACCCTGTTGCCAGTGGCAAAAGCAATGATGGCAATGATAACTATATATTCCTCCATCTACTAATATGCATAATGCAGTTAAAATCATTTGGGGGCTAATTCCTACAATATGCACCATGTTTTCATGTTTTTGTAACACTGCATGAATGAAAAAATTGATCTTCAATAATAAACTGCTCCAAACTTTCCTCTCTATAATTTACTGTCCCATGGATCTTTTAAATTATTATTTTTTGTTTTAAATTCCTTTGGAAATGGCAAAATCAGTGAACCATTTCAATTCCTCAAGAATATTCTCAGTTTTAAGCATTTACATTATTTTAGTTAAGCTCATAAAATATGTTTAATCAGAAGATTTTGCTTCCTTTTTCTATTCTAATAGTACCATTAAAAATCTTTTCAGTAAAAGTATTTAACAGTTTCACCACATTTAAGACTTTATAGACATATAAAACTGGAAGCATTTCAAAATTAGTAATATTGCATATCCTGCCATATTGAAATTTAACTTGGAAATTGAATTAATATAGAAACAAGAATAAATTTTATTTTACTGCAGAATTTTTAATTGGACAATATATTTGCCATAAAAATAATTACTTTGTTTATGAAGCTCTTATTTATTTATTAATTATCATTGCTATTATTATTATTGGTTGTGGAGATCGAACTCACCACCTCATGCTTACCAGGCAAGCACTTGAGCCACTGAACTAAATCTCTGGCCCCTATAAATGTTTAAAAAATGAGAAAAGGTTTTTACCACACCTAGTTTTATGTATGTTTTTAAAAAATCTTCTAAACTACTGAATATATTTTAAAACTAGAAAAAAATGGCATTAATGAATAAATTCCATCATCTTCAAGTCATATTGTTTTGAAGTAAGAGTACTGCTAGCCTATAATTCACTTTTCCTTTTAGAATTTTATCGCTTCTGGGTAACCCCAAAAATTATTATTATCCACAAAACACAGCAACTCGTGAGAGTACCCATCCCATGTTGGATTGACAAGTCTGACTTCATGCTTATCAGAAAACAGTTTTCAAGTTCATATGCCATAGTTTTTATCTTACAGTTAAATGTAATCAGTATCAATAAACTGAAGCATATTCAAATGTAAACAAAACATTTAAGGAATATCAACACAAGATTTGTGTAAAATTATTTAGCTTATAAATTCTAAAATATATTAGGAAGGAAAGCAAGATTAACGCTCCCTTTTATGAAATGTAAAATAATAATAGGGTTTTATTTTCTGTATTTGCAGAGTGAAAAGTTTTAGCCAGTGCCATACTCCATAGTATTTTGAAATTGAATGTTATAGAATGGATATATTTTTATTTAAAAATGGACCTGACATATTTTGCCTTAATACTTATATTCTCAATACAAATCATAATTATAAATCTAACAAAAATATCAACGTCAGTGTAAACCAAAGACCACTTAGAGGATAAATACATAGCGATTAAGTGAGTTTATTCTGTGGGCCTCAATTATGTATAGAATTACTGCTTTAACACATGAGGACATTTGATGTCTAAAATTTTTCATATGGTAACTAAAATAATTCTCCCTTGTTTCCTATTTCCCCTAAAGCAAGATGTTTAAGCCATCTTTATGTTTGTACAAATTTCCTCAGATGTTCAGAATCAGAATTAAATTCCTTAACAATTAGATAAGACAACTTCATAAGATATCAAAGCATATCATATGCAGCATATTTATATACAAAATTTTGGATACACTGGTGAAGATTTTCAAACTTTGTTTTTCAAGTATAAGACTTGAAGACAATTACATTCAATTGGTGCACACAACCATTAATCACTACACATCATGAAAAATTTAAAAAGATACTTTTTCACTTTACTAAAGGAAAAGCAACTAATACACACTTGTGTTTAATAATGAGGAAATTCTATAACAAAATCGTACATGGAAAAGAGAATAGAAAATATGGAAAAGATATCTTATGTCTCTGCCTGTCTCCAACATTACCTCTCAAATTCCTGAAATCCTAAATTTCACATTAGATATCAAAGACCTTTTTAAAATGATAGGCCTTTTTTTTTACATTTTTTTATTTAAAGAGAAAAAAATAGAACAAGGGTAGAGATATTACAGAATTTCAAATACAGTAAGGAATCACTAGTTGATAAATTACATATTGTCCTTTTGGAAATAGTTGTTCAAGTTACAAAATTAAAGCATACAAAGTGGACATTCAAGCAGTGAGACTGCAAACAGTTCTGTTCAACAATCCAACAAGAACTTAGAAATATGGTTATCAATCCTACACACTTAAATATACATGCAGTTATATCTTTTATAGCACTTCCTATTTCCTCTCTTTGTTACAACAGCAATTACACATTTTTAAAATTTCATTTAAACAGAAAAAAAAGCAAAACAGAAAAAAAGGTAGCAACAATACAGAATTCTAAAAGAAAAAAACTAAGAAATCACTAGTTGATAAATTATATATTGTCATCTTGGATATAGTTATTCAAGTTAAAAATTGGAAGACACATAGTACACATTGAAACAGTGAGACTGCAAACAGTTCTGCTCAAAGATCCAACAAAGATTCAGCAATATGGTCATCTATTTTACACACTCAAACCTACATGCAGTTATATCCTTTAGAGCACTTTGTTTTCCTCTTTTTTACAATAGCAATTACACATTTTGGGTTTTATTACTCTTATAGTTTTTATTACTTTTTACACTAGAGACACAATGTGATATTTATAAATATGATTCTTATTTATTTCATTAATGAGGATAGTCTCAAGTTGTCTCCATTTACCTATGAAGGCCTTAAGATCATCTTTTTTATAGCTGAGTAATATTCCATTGTATAAAAATGCCACATCTTTTTCATCCACTCTGCAGTTGATGGGCATCTTGGTTGTTTCCAAGATTTAGCTATTGCAAATTGTGCCACTATGAACATGGGTACACATACATCACTGTGATATGAACTTTTCAGTTCTTCTGGGAAAATACCCAGGAGGGGAATAGCTGGATTGAATGGAGCTTCCAATCTTAGTCTTCTGAGAATTCTCCGAGTGGATTTCCATAGTGGTTGCAGGACATTTTTTTAAGATGATAATATTTCCCTCTAATTTAATGCACTGTATTTAAGAATCCTATTGTTGATATGTTCTATGTATAGTAAAGCATGGCATTCAATAAAGCAAACCTGATGTGGGAATGCTCTAAATTTAGTATACAATAATGCAATTAAAATATAGCTGTCATTTTATCTATCTTGAAAAATGAATAGTTATGCTGATGTTGTTTATGAAAATGATGCCAAAGAACTGATATACTTCTATGTAACAGGGTCTGTCTTCTCAAACCAAGACACTTAAAATATCAGTTTTCCTGATCAAATACAGATGACTAGAATTATTAATGAAGTATTCTGGAAATAGAATTTCCCTTTAACGCAAAGATTTTAAATATTGCATACCATTTTACCCTTAACTCATGGGACACATGCATGCAGCATTATTTTAATTTGTTTCTTTGATTGCTGGTTTCTAAATATTATAGATCTTTTAAATACAAACTTGATGACTACATTTTTGAGTTGAATGTCATGATTGCTTTCAAAATAAATAAAAGCTTGGCTAACTGAAAACAGCTGGACTTGCTAAATCTTTTAAACTTTATTTTAAGTACAGATTCAGGCTGATTAA
>PVLA01016072.1:0-22254 GCA_004027455.1 Hydrochoerus hydrochaeris
ACACTTGTAAAAATAACTCAAGCTGAGTCTGATCCTACATCTCCTTTTCACTTATTGATATCTCTTCTTTCTTTCACTTGTCATTGACTTATTCTTTCCTTTGTCTTTCTTTCCCCCTCCCTTCACATCAAGTCTGTTTGGCACAATATAGTACAGTCTGCAAGGGGTAAAAACTGATAAAACTGTAAAATTGTCAAAAAAATTTTAATGTTCATGATTGTTGTATGTTTGTATCTATTGATGAAGTTTTAGCTAGAAGGAATTCTATCCTAGCAACACAATGACTAGATGTAATGCTATTACTTACAATGCATTGCAGTAGCAGACAATATCTCTTGGAAAGCAAAGCCAAGTTCACATAAACAGAAAGGAGATGTGACACTAATGCACAATGCACACACACACACACACAAACACACATGAGAAAAAGCAAACAATATAGCTCCAAAACCCCTCATATCTCTCAATAAAGAGATAATCAAACATGAACATCTGAATTGCATTAAATACTCAAAGAGGAAACAAGGATAATTGTCTAGGTCAAAGATATTAAAATCATAGATAATCAAATTAATAAATTAACTGATCAATAAATTTAAAGATGAGTCAAGTAAAAATTAGAAAAATTAGCCACAATCATTAAAAGCATGAGTAAAAAATTTATAAAAGAACAAATGAAGCCAATAGTGCCTTCAGTGTGGTTGAATTAATGCACCAAGTAGGATGAATAATTAAGTGAAGAGAAACATAAAGTTCTAAAATGAGAAAAAGAATACAATGACAGGGATAAGTCAATAGCTTTTACGAATAACTCTCAGTATTAATGATCTCAGTTCCCAGTCAAGATACAGATTAGGAGACCAGATGAAAAAGCCGCAATATTATGCTGTCTACAAGAAACACATCTAATCCAAAAGAAATTCATGAACTAAAAGAAAATCAATTAATGTAGTATACATAGAAAAAAGGGCATAGTTTTCTTCAACAAGACTTGCTATTATTACTGTTTTCCAGGTTTGCCATCCACTGTCTAGCCATATATGTAAATATAGCAGCTACTTCAAATTTTATGACCTGTGATTTAAACAACATTCTGTCTTCTGAACTTCAGAGTGATTGTCACAATATGTGTTTCAAGTTGTCAGAATGTATTTGGCTGTTCATGTCATCTCTTGATGATATTTACATATGAAGAGAATTTGAAATCTTCCTCCTAGGTAAGGCTTCTTCCATTGAATAGATAAATGAATTTCTAAAATTTCAAAAAAGAGGCCAATGTGAAGCCACAAAAAATCAACCACTTTTGCTTCTACCTTGGGAAATTTACCATAGGACATTAGCTTTCAATTGTCTCACCAATCTATATATTACACTCTGTGAATGTATGTCAGATTCCAAGTTATAGTCCTAGGAAAAGATTATGTTTCAGTAGGAATAGGATGCAGCTGATTGATTCAGGACCTAAACCACCCACATGACCTCCAGCAGTGAGGTATGGGAGACCTAAACCTGGTCTCCATTCTGAGATAATAAGCCATCCTCACATTTCTGACTTAAGCACTAAGGTTAAGGTTCTGTTTAGAGATAAATTCCTATTTCTCAGCCTTCCCCGGCCATCCCCACCAGACATCATGTAGTATGGGACCTCCCACCATTGCTTGATAACCTGCTGACATCAAGGGCTCTGGCTTCCCATGCTTCCAAACAAAGGATTCCCGTGCTTCCCAAATCCCATATATTTGCTATGTTTCCCTTTAATAAATGAGACTTGATCAGAGCTTTTGTCTTGTCTCCATTTCTCGTGTTTCTTTTCTGTTTATCTCCCCACTCCCCCTCTAGGGCTTTCTTTGACTTAGCCACAGGTCAGGACAAGTGGTGCCTCAACTTGGGGCTCTAGAACAGGGGACTCTGTGAGGGACACTGTTCATGGAGCTGGCACAAAGACAAAGGAAAGAGGATAAGTCAATGTGGGAACCTACTGCATTTTCTACACCTTGGTAAGTGAACAGTGATTATGGGGGAAGCAATGAGTGAACATGATATGTTTATTGAGGGTTTAGGAAAAACTTTAAAGACATGAGGAGTAAAGGTTAAAATGAAACAATTGTGTCATTTTTTGATTATATTAAAGAGGTCTGTCCTTGGTTTACTACTGAAGGAACTATCGACTCAAAATGATGGAAAAAGGTTGGTGACACTCTCAAAGACTATTATGATGTTTTTGGACCTGAAAAGGTCCAAGTAACTGCCTTTGCTTATTGGAATTTGATAGATGAAATTTTTTCTCAGAGACAAAATGACTCTTAACTCACTAATGTGATTAAAAAGGGCAAAAAGATTCTTCAGGAGATCCAAAGAGAGAGGGAAACTAGTTTAGGAGGAGAAGATCAAACTCAAATAGAACCAAATGCTGAAAAAGAAAAGGACCTTATGTCTTTTGATAGTGATAGTGAAGAAGAAGAGGCTAAAATGAATTACAATGGAGAATCCCCTCCAAAACTGGACGCCACACGTAGCAAAGAGGCCAAAAAGACCTTGTCTGGCACTAACAATCACCAAAAAGAGGGAACTGCTCCTAATAATTCTGGAGGAGCCAAACCCCCAAAAATATACCCTGATTTGCCAAAACTTTTAAAGGCCAAGATGGATAATGATGATATTGACTGGGAGGATCTAGCAGAAGAGGCTGCCCAATATCATAATCCAGACTGGCCCCCACCATATAGTGTTAGCCCCACTGCTCCCACTGATTCTGCCAAGCCCATCCCCCATTTTAGCTTGCCCGGTCCTTGATCCCAGAGAAGAACTAAAAAATAAAATTGATCCCCTTAAAGAACAAATAAAATTAGAAAAAGAGTACCAAGATCTTATAACTCCTTTAAAAGAATTAAAGCTAAAAAACTCTAATTTCCAAAACGAAACCGAATTCAATCATAGGGAACCGCAAGTACCTGTTAAAAGCACAATAAACCATATTGTTTCCTGACCTGATCAGATATCAAAATTGGGCAACATAGAGGCATTCCCAGTGACTGAGACCACCCACGTGGAAGGCCACATATTTCAACACAATTCTGGTTTCAATTTCAAAACGCTGAAGGAACTAAAAATGGCAATTGCTCAGTATGGGTCAACCACTCCCTATACTCTTGATATTTTGGATTCTGTAGCCTCACAGTGGCTTAGGCCTACTGATTGGCAGACCTGGGCTCAGGCAACTTTATGGGGGGGATTATCTCCTGTGGAAATTGCAGTATGCTGACAATTGTAGAGACCTTGTCAGACAAAATACCCATGTTGGCAATGCTTGGAACTTTGAAATGCTGGCAGGGGAGGGCCCTTATGCCACCAATAATGAGCAGATGCGATATGACCCAGGGGTTTATGCCCAAATCCAAACTGCCAACATCTGAGCCTGGAGAAAATCACCTTCTAAAGAGATGTCTGCTCCTCTCTTACTAATCTTAAGGGCCAGAAGATCCTTTTGCAGACTTTGTGGATTGCCAAATGACGGTCATCAACAGGATTTTTGGCAGTGCCGATGCAAACTCAGACTTCATCAAACATTTGGCTTATGAAAATGCTAACCCTGCCTGTCAAGCCTCTCTTAGACCATGTAGAAAAAAATCAAACTTAACAGGGTACATATATCTCTGCTTAGATATAGGGGCTTCCTATTAACAGGGCCTTGCTATGGCAGCTGCCCTGCATGGGTATACAGTCAAAGAATTCTTACCCCAGAGAAATAACAAGAAATGTTTTAAATGTGGAGTGAGTGGTCATTTTTCTAAAGACTGTTAAAGAGATTCTAAAATTAATACAAAATCCAAAATTCCATGGTTATGTCCCTGATGTAAGAGAAGATATCATTGGGCAAATGAATGCAGGTCTGAAAGAGATGCTGATGATAAACAGTTGCTTCCCTTACAGGGAAATGGGAACTGGGGACAGCCTCAGGCCCCCAAACCCAAACAAATCTTTGGGGCAGTCAGTTTTGTTCCAGCAAACAGCAATCCATTTCTGACCTCTTCAGAGGAGTGCAGGATTGGACCTCATTTCCTCCACCCACACAGTATTAATGCCTGATATGGGAATTCAGGCCCTCCCTACCAGGATCTTTGACCCTTTACCTAAAGATACATTTGGCCTTATAATAGGACACAGCAGTTCAACACTTTATGGACTTCAGATAATTCCTGGAGTGGTTGATAATGATTATTCTGGAGAAATTAAAGTCATGGTGTCCTCTTCAAAAAACATCCATGCTATTATGAAAGGACAAAGATTTGCTCAATTGTTGCTCCTACCCATGATCTCTACACACTATAGGATACTTTGTCAACAATGGGGTGATAAAGGGTTTGGGTCCTCAGACACCTATTGGGCACAAATTATTTCATCACAAAAAACCCTCATGTTCCCATGGATAGATGGTAAAAAATTCACAGGCTGAATAGATACAGGTGCAGATGTCACCATTATTAAAAGGGAGAATTGGCCCCCTTCCTGGCCCCTAGATACTACCATGACCCATCTAAAAGGGATAGGCCAAAGCTGAAACCCAGAAAAAAGCTCAAAACTTCTAATTTGAAGGGATAAAGAGGGTAATCAAGGCACTATCCAACCCTATGTTATTGCAGGATTGCTGATTAATCTTTGGGGTTGAACCTTGTTATCTCAACTGTGACTAATCATGGGCAGCCCCAATGCCAGTGTTACTGCACAAATGTTAAATAATGGTTATTCACCTGGCCAAGGCCTGGGAAAAAATAGCTCAGGAATCATAGATCCCATACAACCTGTCCCAGAAGCAGACAGAGCCAGATTAGGCCATTTTCCACAGGGGCCATTGACTCTCCTGTGACTCATGCAGAAAAGATTACATGGTTGTCAGAAGAACCTGTATGTGTTGATCAATGGCCTCTTAGCTCTGAAAAATTGTCAGCAGCACAACAGTTGGTACAGGAGCAGCTTAAGGCTGACCACATAGTTCCCAGAAGTTTACCTTGGAATATTACCATTTCCGTTATAAAAAAGAAACCTGGCAAATGGCGGTTGCTACAAGACCTCAGGGTGATAAACAAAACTATGGTTTTGATGCGGCCTTGCAACCAGGCCTCCCCTCGTCTGTGGCAGTACCTTTGGTGTACCTCAAAGTCATTATAGACTTAAAGGATTATTTTTTAACTATTCCCTGACACACAGAGAATCAAAAATGCTTCACCTTTAGCCTACCTGCTTTCAATTTCAGGGCCCCCATGGACAGATATCAGCGGTGCATCCTGCCACAAGGTATGGATAACAGCCCTACTTTGTGTCAATCCTATGTTGCCTTGGCCATTAAGCCAGTCAGAGAGCATTGGCCAGACATGTGTATTGTCCATTACATGGGTGACCTTTTGATAGCCAGAAAAGATGGCAACAGAGTCCTACAATGTTATGCTGACCTGCGAGATGTGTTACATGATAAGGGACTACAGATAGGCCCTGACAAAGTTCAGCTCAGGGACCCTTATATGTACTTAGGTTTTCAAATGAGGGGACCTCAAGTATCCTCTGAAAAAGTACAATTAAAATTGGACAGACTTAAGACCTTAAATGACTTCCAAAAACTCCTAGGGGATATCAATTGGCTTATGCCTTATCTAAAAATCAGTAAAGATGAACTAAAACTCCTCTATGACATTTTACATGGTGACCTTAACCCCACCTCCTCCAGTGAGCTCACAGCTGCAGGAAGACAAGCCATACATATTGTTGAACAGGCCTTTAGGTCTCAGGCTGTTACCTTCATGGATTATGACAAACCCCTACAATTTATCATATGTAAAACTTCCCTTTCCCCAACCGCTGTTTTCTGGCAGACAGCACCTTTGATGTGGGTCCCCCTGCCTGCCACACCCAAAAAGGCCATTGAAACATACTATCAGGCCATTTCTGATCTCATAATTCTAGGTAGAAAACAAGGAAGATGCTACTTTGGAAAAGAACCAGATCTCATTATACAGCCCTATACTAAAGAACAAATAATTGGCTAATGCAAACCACTGAATTTTGGCCTATAGCTCTGATTTGCAGGAACCATAGACAACCATTACCCCTCAGACGAGCTTATTGACTTTGCCAATGAACACCCATTTGTTTTCCCAGCTGTCACCCAATTTAAACCACTAAAACATGCCTTGCTGGTTTTTACTGATGGCTCTGCAACCGGCATCACTGCCTATATCATTCAAGATGAGGCAATTACCTTTCAAACAAACAGCAGGTCTGCCCAACTGACAGAGTTATATGCTGTTACTGCAGTCCTCTCTACTTTTCCTACCCAACCCCTTAATATTTACACTGATAAGGCATACATTGCACATTCTGTTCCCCTTTTGGAAACAGTTGGACAAATTAGACATGCCTCCACTACTGGAGAACTTTTTAGACAAATACAATGATTCATTTCCAAAGGTTCCCATCCATTTTTTATTGGACACTTGCATGCCCATTCTAAGTCACCAGGACCCCTTGCTGAGGGTAACCACAAAGCTGACCTAGACACTCAAACTCAAAACCCTATGTACTAATTAATACTGCCCCTGATGATAAAGTTGTCACAGCACAAAAGTCACCAATTACACCACCTCAAAGCCCAGACCCTTTGACTCATGCACAAGGTTACTAGAGAAGAAGCCAGACAGATAGTTAAAAATTGCCCCTCCTGTGCTACACACCTTCCTGTTCCATATTTTGGAGTAAATCCCAGGGGATTGCTGCCCAATTCATTGTGGCAACTGGATGTCACCCATATACCCGAGTTTGGAAACCTTAAATATGCACATGTGACTATAGATACCTTTAGCGGTTTCATTTATGCCTCCCTCCAAACAGCAGATGACAAAAAACATGTTATCAGCCATGTGCTCACTGCCATGTCAGTTTTAGGATGCCCACAACAGCTCAAAACTGACAATGGTCCAGGCTATACCAGCTCTGCCTTTGCTCAATTTTGCAAACATTTCAGTATCCAACATATTACAGGCATACCCTATAACCCTCAAAGCCAGAGAATTGTTGAAAGGGCACATCTCTCCCTTAAACTTACTATTAAAAAAATAAAAAAAGGGGAATGATGCCACACCAAGGGATCACCCAGGAATATTTTATCTCACTCCCTATTCATCCTTAATTTTTTAAATCTGGATGCCAATGGACAATCAGCTGCCACCCAGTTTTGGCACACAGAAACACAAAAACAGTTTGCCTCTGTGTTATGGAAGGACCCTCTAATTCATGGCATGGCCCAGACCCAGTCTTTATCTGGGGTCAAGGATCAGTATGTATCTATTCCAAATAGATGAAGTCTGCACATTGGTTGCTAGAGCATTTAGTTAAGCAAATAGATCAAGTTCAACAAGTAGAGGATGACTTTACAGATGACTCCAGGGAAAAAGAAACCCCCTGAGAGGACTCCTTCTCCTTCTTTTCACAGATAATGACACCAAAATCCTGGATCCTGCTACTGGGAATGCTGATGGTCCTTCTGCCTATGACAAAAAGTGATCTTGGAGCTCCAGTTAAACTCAGAAAAATATAACAACACATGTTTGGCACTCCATGAAGTTTCCAGGGGTGTATTGTCCAGGTCACACCCCGAAATTTCACCTCCTCCTGGGATTGTGGTGATAGATTAGCCTACCTCCAATATTCCAGCTCTATAAGTGAACGCTACCACCAAAGCTGGGTATGTTACAAAAAGCCTGTTATTGTTCCCCCCAGTGGGGGATGACCAGGGGATCTAAAACCTTGCCCTAAGGAATGCACAACATACTATTATGAAATGCATTCCTCCTGTTATCAATCTGTGCAAATGTGAATTGGAGCTCTCAATAAAACTTATTTCACTGCCTTTCAATAGTGCTCCTATAGGGGCTCTTTTGGTGGGGATTGGGATATTGTCCCAAGAGTCCTTGGGTCATATAAGTATGCCCAAGGCTCATGCCCTGATACACACAGTAAGACAGTGGAATCGAGTCACTCCCATTCATGTCTCCAATGGAGGTGGACCTCAAGACAAGGTCAGAGAGTTACACACACAAAAGTGACTAGAGGAAATTATAGATGCAATGTTCCCCAAAACCAAATATCACCCTCTAGCACTCCCCAAACATTGGGGAATAGATTTAGATACTCAAATTTCTGATATACTGGCAGCCACATATAGAGCTCTAAATGCCTCCATTCCTGAATTAGCCAAAGAATGTTGGCTATGCATGACCTTGGGCACCCCTATGCCCCTTGCTATCCCCTCAGATGTGACCCCATTCTCTATCACTATGCACAACAAGCAAAACTGCAGTGCCAAACTTCCCTTTAGGGTACAGCCCTTGGGTTTTAAAGATTCCCCATGCCTTCAAGGAAATTTTGATAATGATATATCGGATTTTGATGTTGGTTTTATTATCTTTGCCAAATATAGCTACATAAGTAATTATAGCTCCTCCCTTTTTCTCCCAAAGGGACAAGTGTTCATTTGTGGAAGAAACATGGCTCTAATGCTCCTACCTGTCAATTGGACAAGGCTATGTGTGGTGGCTACCCTGCTACCTGACATAGATATTATACCAGGAAATGATCCTGTTCCTGTTCCTAGCCTTGACTATATTGCAGGCCGCACAAAGAGGGCAGTTCAATTCCTTCCCCTGTTGTTGGGGTTAGGCATTTCAGGAGCTGTAACTACAGGGTCAACAGGACTAGAGGTTGCTATACATTCTCATATCAAGCTATCTAACCAGTTAATTGATGATGTTCAGGCCTTATCTAATACTATTCAAGACATTCAAGATCATTTAGACTCACTGGTGGAGGTAGTTCTCCAAAGCAGGGGGGGTTAGACCTCCTCACAGCAGAAGAGGGAGGAATCTGCTTGGCTATGCAGGAATGCTGCTGTTTTTATGCAAATAAATCAGGTATAATCCGAGATAAGATTAAAAGGCTACAAGAAGATTTGGTATAAAGAAGAAAAGAGCTATTTGAGAATGCTCTTTGGAGTGCGTGGAACAGAATGTTGCCCTACCTCTTCCCCTTACTTGGGCCCTTACTTGGACTATTAGCACTGCTTTCATTAGGACCCTGCCTCTTAAATAAATTCATGGCTCTTGTTAAACAACAGACAGATTCTATAAAAATGCAAACCATACAGGTCCATTACCACAGACTTGAGATGGCCAACAGAGGAGATTACATAGAGCCCTAAAGGCCCTATTGTTATGGTGATGCCCAAAGGGGACTACCTTAACCTCTTCACCCTCGTGCGCTAGATTGGATAGCCAGAGAGGGGCACCTGGAGCCCACATGCATCACCAACCACCACCTAAGACAGGAACAGAGCCTCCCGCTGCTCTGTTTTCCAATGACGGGTAAGGATCGAATTGGCCCCGTGTGAAGGCATCCTGACCCAAGACAGGCACAGTCTCCTCAGGGATATACAGCCTGGCTATTAATTTTTAGAGAAAAGGGGGACCTGTGGGAAAACGTGGCCTCCATTCTGAGATAATAAGCCATCCTCACATTTCCGAGTTAAGCACTAGGGTTAAGGGTCTGTTTAGAAATAAATTCCTATTTCTCAGCCTTCCCTGGCCACCCCCCCAACACACACACACATCGCGAGGTATGGGACCACCCACCGTTGCTTGGTAACCTGCTGATGTCAAGGGCTCTGGCTTCCTGCGCTTCCAAACAAAGGATTCCCATGCTTCCCAAATCCTATATATTTGCTACTTTTCCCTTTGATAAACAAGACTTGATCAGAGCTTATGTCTTGTCTCCATTTCTCGTGTTTCTTTTCCCTTTATCATTCCCACTCCCCCTCTAGGGCCTTGGTTGACTTACCCGAGGGTAGGGACAGTGAGGACATTTCCTCAGGGATATGAGAGCTGAGTGAAAATGCACATTGTTATTACACAACATTTAGAATTTTCATGTCCCAGCTCCACATACTCAAGGGCTTATGAGAATAATGCTTCATCACATAATGTTCCAGACCAGAAATACAGACTCTTAATGGATTAAAGCCTAGGAACAGGTTTAATCAGGTGAGAATACATTGTATCTAGATAAATATTTATTAATATGTGTTTCTAAAATATCTTTAAAAAACAGAAGTAATTAATTTCTGGGAAGGAAAACACTTAGACAGAAGCACATGTCCTCTAACAAAGTTCTCAGTTCCTTCTCTGCATACAATGATTCTTGAAGAACCTGTTTGCTTATTTTCAGGGCAAAGAAGAAGGGGAATTTAGTGACAGGAAATTTTGTTTGTTTTATACCATAGCTATCAATTTAAGTATAGGAGACCAGAAGATTGCTTTAGTGTCTAGGAACTTTGAGATTAATATCTAACCTAGCATTTTTATTTTCTTTTTGCTTTTTCTGATGTGAAGTCCTTCAAATATGCTTTCTGTTTATTTGGAGAAAAAAGTGACATATTGACACTTTTTGCTTGTTAAAAGTATGTTCTAGTCAATTGGTACTTGAGAAATTCCCTTTATGATTCCATTTGAATAGCTACATAGATGATTAGTTTATACTTTGACACAACAGACATTCTCCTCAACTAAAGATGCAAACAGTTAAGTTATCTAGATGTTCTGATTTTTAAAACCAGTTTCATTTCCACATTTTTCCCCTCGTGGTTTTGGTATTAAGACTATTTGAGCATTAATTTCTGATACTTTATCAGTGACTACATTCAGATGTTTTAAGATATTTTATACCTGTTTTCCGAAAATGTTAGTATAAATATATTTACAATTTCATAGGAAAAGTCATATGATTTATGGAATTTGGAATTATTTTCTAGGCTTTTCAGTTTGCCAAGATTCTGTTACCTAGACAGTTTGCTGAGAGTTTCCTCCACAGTGCAATATAGTACATGGTGGTTTGCAAGGTTGGAGATTGGCTTACGTTGAGTCATTCATGTTCTTTAAATAATTCTCTGATGTTGATAATTTCCAAAGATGAAAAAGAGATAAAAAATATTCACATTGTACTGGTGAGAGAAAATGAGATGCGATTGAAAATAAAAAGAAAACTTGACACCATAGCTGAGATGAAGTATGTGAACTTTACTGACTTCAAGACTGGTCAGCTTGGGATGGAGATGAGCAATAACTAATTCTAGGTTACAAAGGAATCTGTAAACTCTAAAACTAAGATCCAAAAGGTAAAGGCATGAAAATAGAAGATCTACAAGAAAAGATTATACCCTGTAGTAGCTAGGAGTCTTATTAAACTCCAGGCTCAGGATGACAGTTTATTTTGAGTTTATGAGACCTGCCCAGATATTGTTCTTACCAAACATGCTCCAAGAAGTTTGGGTCTAGTAATGACTCAGTTTCTCAGAATTTCCAGTCAGACTCAGTCCTCTTTTTCAGGGTTTCAAGACAGATATTGATAAGTATAAATATTAATTCTCTGTCTTATTCAGGTTGTTTTTCCTTACATATACTCTTAAAGTTTTCTTTATAAGGCAAATATTGTAAACTTCATGGTGGTAGGTGTTAGACGATCTCAATTATCTTGTTCTCTGCCACTAGGCAATGAAGTTATTTGCTCAGACTTTCTTTGTCTGGTTCTCAATTTCTTGGTCTTTAAATTATATATGGATTAGTACAATGAATGTTATCTGAGTATTTCTAAAGTATAAGAGTTCTACAGATTCTTTTGATGGTACTTTACATCAGAATACACTTCATAGAATGTCACAAAGTCTGCCATGGATGTCCTGTGGTCACAGGTAGCAGCATTTAGCACTAGTACACTTGTCTAAATACTGGCACTACTGATCTCCAGAACTAAACAAGATCTGTAATGGGGAGGTTGTGTGTGTGTGCTGAAGAGCTGAAGACAGACAGCCTGGGTCTGAATTCAAGATCTTATATTTTTTATTATCATCATGATTTTGGTCAAGTTATTTGCTTCTCTTAACCACAATTTACTTTTCTTTAAAGTACAAATAAAAGTGTAACAATTTTGTACCCTTATTGTGGGAATAGATGAAATAGCACATATAAACCATTTATTATAAGGTGAACATATGGAATACATTAAATAATAATACTTACATAAGAGGCAAATGTTGAAAAAATGAATCTGTACATATCATTACGAATGGGGAAGGGAGAGTTTAGACAAAGATTCCTTTGAATCAAATTTAAATAATATCAAATTTAAATAAGTAAGAATGTTTTCTCTGGGAGTAAGTTTGTTTAGATTCTTGCCTCTCAGCTAAAATAAGAGAATCCTTGTATGGAGGATCAGGGTTATGCTTATTGAAAAAATATAAATATTAGAGCATTTGTGCTCTAATGGATATATTCTTGGTCTTTTGACTACACAGAAAATCAAACTGACTTTGTGCTTGTGTCTGTCAACACCAATTTCATCAAATTTAACATAAGCTACTTTTTTATACGTTTTCATTTGTGCAGTGTGTGGAAAAAGGAATAACAAAAATCACAAAAGAGAACTGCTAAATATATACAGATAAAGTCAACATTTGTAAGAAATGAAATTGCAAGTTAAAATTAAAATCAGCATGTAAATTTAGTATTTCTTTTGGTTTCAATCATAAAGTTTAAGCATTGACACAGATCTTCAGGAAGTTGTAGAAACATATTAGTCCATTGTTGGTTCTCCCAAGAGCCATGTCCTCTAGAAATGAATTGGCAATTAGAAGTGCACTCCATTTTATTATCAGGGGTTCTTGCTTCTGAAATGATTCTCTGGTGCATTGGGCTATCAAGAGTGAGGCCATGATTCTGGGCTGGGAGCTCTGAGATGCTACACAGTGAAGACTTTGTGAGATCGTCTGGAATAGGTTTCTCCTCCATGGCCATCACTGTGTGTCATGTGCACACATGCAGAGACAGTTCATGCTACCTTTCATTACATTTGTGTTTTAATAACACATAACAATAAATAAAATGGATTTAAGGTCCTTGTTAATGTGAGAATTAATAATGGCAAATTTTAGTTTTCAATACTAGTAAGAAGTTTTAATTGAATTACAAGTGATGTGTATACTATATCAAGTAAATGAAAATAGATCTTGAATTAAGTGGATTCTGGTAGAATATTCATATTTGACTAAGCAAATATCCATTTAAATTATTGACTAATTGTACATTAAAATTGGAGAACAATCATCTTTACCTGATAAGCTAAAAATGATATTTAGGATGTCCTGTGGGACAGTCATGGCAGTGTCATCCTACATTCATTTGGTTAATTGTTAACAATAGCCTAAGAAAATTGCAGCACTAATTTAGTTATATGCAGAAAATATTTCCCTCATTCTCACAATATGCCAATGCAAGAGTCCATATTTGTTGTGTCGCATATTTTACTGAATATGAACATTCATGATTTTAATATAGGTCTTCAAGAAAAAAACAAAGTATATGTCTTTCTTATAATCGAATTATTAATGTAAACGATGGAAATTAGAAAAAGCCATAAAAAGAAAATATCACCCTTGTCCATGTGTAACAGGAACAGTTCATGCTACTTTTCTTGACATTTATATTTTTGGAACATATCACTATGAATAAAAGGAAGATGAGGTTCAAGAAAATGTGAGAATTAATAATGGCAAAATTTAATTTTTAATGCTATTTTGTTGTTCAATTGAGTGATACATGTATTCTTCAAGTAAATGAAACTAGATTTTGAATGAAAATGATTCTAGCTGAATATTTGGATTTGATTAAAGGAGTACGCATATACATTGTTGACTAATGCATTTTAAAACTGGTGCTCAATGGTCTTTGGCAGGTAGACTCAAGGTGATAGGACAGTCTATGGGAATACCATGGCAGTCATTGACTGCCTTGATCTTCCCTGAACATACGTACTGGTTCAGAACCTCATTCTATGTTCATCTGATGAACTGTGAGCAACAAATCCTGAGCACATTACAGTACTACTTTAATTATATTCTGATATTTCCTAGGCTCTCAGTGACACGTAAGTAAAATTACATATTTATTGTCTTGCATTTCTACTTAATTAAAATAATCCATTTTAGACCCCCAAGCAAATGGTGGAAATTGAATATTTTTTCTAATAATAAAATCTTCAAGGCAAACTAGAGAAACTAGGAAAACACACACACAAAAGAGGAGCTATCACCCTTAATATCACATCCTGACATAACTGCTTCAAATATTTTAGTAAATTTACTAAACTTTTCTACATATATGCTTTTAATGACTAGCTGGTATTGGTATTTTTTCCTTTTATTTTGATTGATATGTAACAATTGTGCATAGTAATGGGTTACCAGGTAATAATTCAACACATGCACACAGTAGGCACTGATTCACTCATAGTGATAGTATTTTCTTCTTCTCTTCTTCATGTTTGGAGACTTAGAACTTCTCTAGTATGAATGTTCACAAACTGGTAACAGCTTACTGTTAGGAAGATAGTCATCGTACTGTTCTTTGCAACATCAGAATGTCTTGCATCCCTATTTTAATAACTGTTACTCAGCCTCCCTTTCCCTGCCTCACACCTCAATCCTGCATTGGGCAATTACTGTTCTACATTTTCAGATTGATGGTTTTCGAGCTTGCACGTTTGAGAGAGAAGAATATACTGATTATCTACCTTTTTATGGCTGATGTCTTGAAATGCAATGTTTTCTAGTTTTATCCACTTGATGAGGACAAGCAGGTAAGGGAAACATTGCACATGTGTTTTAATGTAGGTGGACCAAAACTTATGGAAAATTATGATGACTCTGCTTTTAAGTTTTATTATTAAAATATGCACACACACACACACACTATATATATATATATATATATATATATATATATATATATATATGTACACATTTATAATCTTCAAAGATTAATGTTATAACCATTATCACTAAATTGTCACCTCATAAATATATATATGTATATATATAGTTATAAATAGGTTATAGATATGGTTTACAAAGTGTTGTTAATAAACAAAATTATTATTTCTAATGAATATTCCAACATACTGATGTTCCAATGAAATATTTCATTTAATCCTTTGATCCTAGGTGGTAATATTCATTTCTTTTGGATGTCCTATATTTTGTGAATATTTTTGAAAGCATGAAAATAAAACAAACAAACAAGAGTCAAGAAAACTTTTGAGCATCCTACTTGTAAAGAATTTTGGAAAGAAAAACAATAACCCATGAAATGACTGGGTAGTAAAAAGGCAGAGTTTTAGACTATTTGATATTTTATGGTTCTTTTCTTTTTCTTTTTCTAAAGGTGAAACATTTGTTCCTGGAGTTCTTATCACCCACACAGAATGCATGGAGAATAAAAGAAACGTGACTGAATTCATTTTAATTGGTCTCACACAGAATCCTGGAATGCAGAAAGTAGTCTTTGTGATCTTTCTGGTTTTATACATGCTAACACTCTTTGGCAACCTGCACATCGTGGTCACCATTGTAAGCAGCCAGGCTCTGAGGTCACCCATGTATTTCTTCCTGAGCCACCTTTCTTTGATAGACACAATTTATTCTTTTTCTTCTGTTCTGAAGCTGATCATGGACTCCTTGCATGAAAAGAAAGTCATCTCCTTTAATGGCTGTATGGCTCAAGTCTATGCAGAACACATTTTTGGTGCTACTGAGATCATCCAGCTGACCGTGATGGCCTATGACCACTATGTGGCCATCTGCAAACCTCTGCATTACAGGACCATCATGAGCCACAAGGTATGCATTCTCCTTGTGGGAGTGGCCTGGACTGGAGGATTTCTGCATGCCACTATTCAGATCCTTTTTACTGTGTGGCTGCCCTTCTGTGGACCCAATGTCATAGACCACTTTATGTGTGACTTGTATCCTTTGTTGAAACTTGTCTGCAGGGACACTCACACCCTTGGTCTGTTTGTTGCAGCCAACAGTGGGTTCATCTGCCTGTTAAACTTCCTCCTCTTGATCGTGTCCTATATGATCATTTTGTGTTCCCTAAAGAACTATAGTTAGTTGGGAGGAGCAAAGCCCTCTCCACCTGTGTGTCTCACTTTACAGTGGTTGTTATGTCCTCTGCGCCCTGCATATTTGTGTATCTGCACCCAATGACCATACTGCCTATTGATAAAGCTGTTGCTATCTTTTATACTATGGTGGCACCAATGTTAAACACTTTAATCTACACTCTCAGAAATGCTGAGGTAAAGAGTGCTATATGGAAGCTCTGGAAGAGAAAAGCAACTTCAGATAATAAATGACTGGGATCTTTGAACATGAAAAAATAATGAGAGAGATGAAATCAGCCCAAATTTCTTGATCTATAGAGAAAGACATCATTTGCAGAAATGAGCTAAGTAATATTTTCATATAACTAAGCACTGGACAATAAATGAATACTAATAAAAAGGCAGATAGTACACTCTCCTATTTCATTCTCTTCAAAACATATTGCTTCTTAGTCAATAAATATTATTAATGTAAGTAAAAATTTAAAACCTACCAAGAAGCTAAAATTTATGAAAGTAGAATATTGTATTGATATTATAACAGTCTTATTGTGTAATATTGAAGTGTCTTTACTACTTCTGATTGAACACCACTTTACTTTTAGCTTGGACTCTGGCTTCTATATAAATTCTTTTTTCTGTATTAATTTTCATCAAGTATTGGGTGAAAGGTAAGAAGTGATAGTGTTGGTTTAATGTCTATTAGACTGGCATTGTACCAGTCAGTGTCCAATCAGGATCACAGACTTTATTGATTTGATCAGGGAATGTTTGAATATGGTTAACTATATCATATATTTAAAGACAACTATGTAAAGAATGCTCTGGGATTAAAAGATGGGTATTTGAGAAAGGCATACAATTTGAGGGTCAGTTCTTCCTCCAGGTTGGGATGCTAACACTCTACAAATTTGTAGTTGAATGGTAAGGATCATTTTGTTTCAGTTCACAGCAGCTAGACAAAAATACTACATAAGGAACCTGTTTGGTACTGGAAAACTGGGAACCTCAAAGTTTGGCATAATGGTGGGTTAGTCAGATGGCCACACTGAACAAACAACTGTGGTTTTGATTGGCAAGTAGGATGGGGTGCAGCTGGATGAAGGGTGACAAAGAAAACACAGTGCCACAGTGCACACTGACAGAGTTGGTAAACCAATAAATGGGGAACTGTGACATTCACTCTGATCTCCTGAGATGTCATTGAAATTCAGGGATAAAACTTTCATGAAGGTGTCAGAGAAACTTAAAGAAAATGGACACTATTGGATATCTTGCCACATTCCTTCAAAGAAACACATAATGGTGGAAAATACAAAGTCAATGAAGGTGAAAACAAAAACATTCCAATCAGAATGACAGGCTGCATTCACTGTGGTTTAGTGACAAAGATGAACATCCTGACAGACCCAGTGTAGAGGAGAAAGCTTTCAGGACACACTTTCATTAATAAGGACCACACACTACACTATGTATTTGGCACTGAGAAGCCATGAATTGATAGTGGATGTGCACATTTTATCTCAAATTTTACAACACATTTTCCAAGCTATTTAAACTCATTGTAGTGTGATTCAGTCACATTTTATGTTTGTAGTAGAACAGTGATATAACCTGAAACATGAGTCATTATCCTACATCTTCATCATTATCCTATTATTACAGTTTTAAGTAAAAGTTGTATTTGTTGATCATACTTAGTTTTAGGCCAATTTTTTTATATTAAAAAGCCGAAATTAAAAAAAGCCTATTTTTAAAAAAATATTCTCTATAATATAATATAATTTAATTGTTATCTATATGCAGGTATCTAAATGTTTTCACTGAAGATACATAGAAGATGAATAATTAATTAAAAGTAATGTTGTGGGACAGATTTATATATTACTGTTAGGTAAAGTTTTTACTAACTTTCAGGTTCATTATATGTAACATTCTTCAAAGTGTGAAGGGCATTGTCTCTGCTCCTTTTAAGACAGGTCGCTCCATCTCTAGGAGTTAGACTGGGAGCCAGAAGGTAAAGCTGAGCTTAAATATGAGCTGATTGAGCATGAGGGACCAAAGGTGAATGGAGCTTCTATCTTGTAGAAAGCTGAGATCATACATTAAGTCAACGGTATAAATAACCTAACACCAGATGTAAGAGAAATTTCAGAGAGATAGGCAGACACTGAAGCCTAGAGAAGCTGATGAGTACAGTTCTAGAGTGTTATTCAACTCATTCTATGGTTTTTCAGAAATTAATACAGATGTCCAGATAGTTTACACTAGAAGGAAGTAATAAAGCTTGGGATAGCTGTTAAATTTCATACAGGCACATGTGCTCTTCCTTGTCTATATCCAGATGGTCACAGAGATTATCATTAGGAAAATGGCCTTAATAAATGGTAATCTTAGCACATACTGCACTTCATAATTTTTGCTCATTTGCATTTTACCCATTTAATATTTCAAATGACAAGATTGAATCTCATGGAAAAACCTGAATAGCTTCTATTTTACAGGGAAATTCACTCTCTCCTCCCAATTATGTGCCTATATTACTCAAAGCACCATCTTCCACCTCCAGTTCATTTCAATGTTTCTATACTTCACCTAAAGCTAGTCATTGCCATGTACTGTCATATGTAAGCAAAATTCTGCTCAACTTTTCACAAGTTTGGATTTATATTGGTTACAACAATTCATACATTTACAATAAAAACAAGCATATTTATAATGATTGCCTCATACTCATTTTTCAATGTTATCTTTATTGAGATAATTAATACCGATAAAATTGTTTAAAGTGTACTATTTGATGCTTTCACATATACATACATTGTGAAGTGTTTGCCACAATCAAGCTAGTACCCACCACTTCATACAATTATCATTTATTCCTTTAAGAAATAAAATCAATTATCTTAGGACATTTCAAGTGCAGATTACATAATTATTATATAAAGTCATCATATTGTACATGAGATTACCTAGAATGCATTTATCTTGTTTAAGTGAAACTTTGTTAGCCTTGTGGCTGACATTTCTCAAATCTACCAGCCACCATTTGTGTGTGACTTTTTAGCATCCCAGAGAAGTGAAATCATGCAAAATTTATCATAAAGTGTAGGACTCATTGCACTTAGCACTAGGTTCACTTATGCGGTTGCAAATGCCAAGTTTTTTTCTATTTAATGGCTGGATAATATCCACCTGTGTGTGTTGCATTTTATCTATTAATATGTCTATCAGTGGACCCTTAATCTGAGTCTGTGTCTCAGCTATTTTGAATAGTGATGGAATAAAAATCAGGGGACAGATACTGCTATCATTCCATGGATATCCAATATACCCACGCATTGTTGGATCAGATTTTACCTCTATTTTTTTATTTTTGGAAGAATGTGTATATTATTTTTCATAATTATTGCACAGGTGTACATATTCCCTAATAGTTTTCAAGTATTTGTTTACTGTCATATCCTTACTGTTGTTTATTGTTGCATAAAATCTATTTTTTCCTTTTCATAATAGCCACTGTTTTAAGAAGCAGGAAGTACTATATCCTTGACGTTTTATTTGCATTTCCCTGATTCTTAGTGATATTGAGCATTTTTCCATAAACCTGAGCCACATCCATGAGTTCTTTTGAGATGTGTCTGTTCAGATTCTTTGCTCATTTTTTAATTGTGATTATTTTGTGTTTGATTTTTCTTTTTGAGTTGCTTGCAGCAACCTCAGGTTTACCAGCATCTCATCAGTTTATGGTTTGCAAATACCCATCCCCCCTTTCTGCAGTTTATCTTTTCACTTTTCTTCTTTAGGCACAGCTTTTTATCTTGATTATATCCTATTTGTTTATGTTTTCTTCTGGTAGCTTTAGAGTTTTAAGTCACTTATTAATGTTATCTAAAGTTAGTTTTTGTGTACAGTGTAAAACAAAAGCCCAGTTTCATTCTTATGCATGTGGATGACTAGTTTTTCCAGTATCATTTACTGAAGTTATTATCCTTTCTTGATTTGGAGTTCTTGGAATATTTGCCAAGACTCAAGTGACCATGTACTTAGTTTATTTCTGAATTTTGAATATAATTGCATTATCTGTATGCCAGAACCATGTCATTCAGATTACTATAGTTTTGCAATATGTTTTGAGAGCAAGGTCAGATTCTCATTGGTTTCTTTTTGATTTTACATAAATTTTAGGATTATTTTCTACTATTGGGAACATTACATTGGAATTTTGATAAAAATTTCTTTGAATCTGTGATTGTTTTCTACAGTAAGTATATTTTAAATATTTTAACCCACAAATCAGGGGAAGATTTTACTTGTGTAATATTACATTTATATTATAATATTTAAATAGGTTTCTTTATACAGATATTTTCACCTTTTTCCCCTTGATTAAATTTATTCCCAAGTGGTTATATACTATTTTAAATAGGATAATTTTTAAAATTCTTTTTTGAATTTCTTGTTTTGGGTGCACAGAAATATTACTGACTTTTCCAGGTTGATTCTGTAACCTGAATATTTCTTTAGCAGTTCACAAAAATTTCACTTAAATTGTTCATCAGTCATAACAGCTTTGTGGTGCAGTTGTTTGGATTTTCTAAGGCTGTAATGAACAAGTTGAAACAATTTTCATTCTTTATGTTTTATATGGGTGTCTGTACTTCTGTTTCTTGCCTATTTTTTAGCTAAATATTCAATTACTATGTGGAATAGAATTGTCAAGAGGGAATGTCCTTGTTTTGTTTCCAGTTTTAGAAGAAAACCTTCTGCATTTCCCCACGGAGTATGGCACTGGCTGTATTTGAAAAACATTGCCTTTATTGAGGTAAGGCACATTCCTTCAATACCTATGTTTTTTCAAAAAACTTTACAAAGGATAAGAAAGTAATAGAAATACAGGTCCAGGAAACCCAACAAGGACTTAAGATACATCCAATGAGACCCACGCCAAGACATTACAATCTAATTGTCATAAGTTAAAGACAAATAGATATAATTGAAAATTCCAAAGAAGAAAACAGCTTGTCTAATACAGCGAGACCTTCCTGTGACTACTGGTGAATTCTACTTTTCAACAGAAATCCTGTAAATGTCAGTTTACCTGACAGATTTCTTAGATGTATAACTTTTTTATAATGAGTATTACCAAGGGTAGACAGATTATATGGGAAATATAACCTAAACAGTTCACAATAATTTGATAATAATAGCTTGGTGAGACTAAGGTGAAGTTCAGTTTATATTATATGACCATATACTAAGAATCTGTTTCAATTCCTGGGGTAAAAATAAACTGTAAAATAAGGAAATTGTAGTTCCCTGTAGAGGTTTACCTAGAATTCTCCACAGAGTTGGAACAATGGGAATGTAGGAAAGAATTCCCTACTGTTCAGTGCTATTTCTTTTACTGTAAGCTTTGTCAAATTCATTTATCTTACTATTTTATCTATTTGGCCAACATTTATCAAGCAATAGACATTGTGCTACTGTGTGGCAACTATTTTTCTAGTAGGAAAGAACCTTAAGGGGCATAATTTTAAAATAAATAGAAATTTCTGTCTGCTATTCAAAGTTCTTTCTGATAGGTTATTGGGATAATATAGGAGACATGAGCAATAAAAATGGCTCAGAGGTTTACAAGGAAATTTGAAACAAAGCTATGGAAAAATATAATTATTATTATTTTTATTAATACAGAATAAATTAAAACACACTGCGTGACAAATATACATGTTGATTTCTAAAGTAGTATTTTCATTCATATGACAGCATCATTCATATGATAGACTGTTACAGCAGGTAACTCTATGATTTGAGAAATTGATAATGTTTTAGTTGTTGGCTCATCAATATATCTGTTCTATGATGTCCCTTTTATTTCAGTTTCCTCACATATAAAATGGTGACAACAGCAATACTCTTGGGAGTACCATAGATTATTGTACAATATCAATGTATTTCATTTTTTTATTTTTTTACTATAATAAAACCTATGCATGCATGCACTGAACTATTACCTAAATTTATCTTGTATGTAATTATGTATATTAATGTACACATGTATTATGTGTACAATGTATTATGTACATTAATGTACATATATACAATATAATATGATAGATATTACATATATAGAAGATAGATAAATTGGAAGTAGTGAAAAGTTCAAGTAATTGCTAAAAATACCCACTCTGCTGCTTCAAAAGTATTTTAAAATGTTCT
>PVLA01016073.1:0-22254 GCA_004027455.1 Hydrochoerus hydrochaeris
CAAAAATATCCCAGAACTAATCACTCACTGACTTGTTATTTATTTAATAAATCCTATTTTAAACATACTATGAATTTGAAAGTGCATTTAAAAGCTAAAGTCACAAAACTGAGTGAAATATGGACTCTGATCTCAAAAAGTTTATGGAGGAAAACAAGTGATCACCTCAGTATTTTAACAACATGACAAATGCTTGGGTCAACACTTACTACACTGGGAGCTCTGAAGGTACAAAATGAACTCTAACTAATGATAGTTGAGTGTCCCAGCCAGGACAGAACAGGTAGAAGTAACCTTTAAATTGAATTCCTAAAGAAAAGATTAGGCAGAATTAAACAGGTTAGGAAAGGTTAGGAAAGAAAACTGGAAAAGGTATGCCTGGACATATCAAAGGACCTAATTGGCTTTACATGATGACGACATAAGAAAAATGACAAGGTTTTTCACTTTTCCCGAGTACACCACCACATCTACTCCAATGTTTACTAATTGAAATATTTAATTATTTTTACATTTATTTTTACTACAATAATTAATAAATAGAAATTTCAAATATGTGCTCAGGTGTTTTCAGTTGAACTCATATTACTTACAGAGCTATCTTTCACAAGATGTATTTTTTTTTGGTGCTGGTGATCAACATCACAACCTCACACTTGCCAGGCAGGTGCTTATGTCTGTGAGATAAATTCTTTCCCCTCAAAGATGTATTTTTTAAGAATACAGAGTAATTGAGGAAGAGGAAATAGATTTGGCAAAATGTGGATTGATGAATGGATAATATTTAAAGGTGATGAGAGATACAAGAGGCTTCATAAAAATATATGTACATATAATATATATATATAAATATATAATATGTACATATGCATATATATAATATGAATATATAATATACACTTAAATATATATGTATACTTTCATAATATAGGGTAGGATTTGAAAGTGAAATAAATTAGGAGTATAAAGCATAGCATTTTTTTTGTCTCCCAATTGATTTTAGTCTTAGTTCAAAAACTGAATTTAAAGTAAATGGCAGGGTTACAAAATCTAAAACAGGCATGCTGATTTATGTTTTCTAGGGTAGGTTATGGCCATATCTGTAGAAAGTCATTTTGTGTGTGTGTGTGTACCTAATTCAAAACTAATTTAAACTGCAATGATTAATACATGTGAGATATATGGATCCAGCTTCAGTCTTCTGCATAAGGATTGCCAGTATTTCCAGCACCTTGCTAAAGACTATCTTTCCTCCAACATATGTTGTCAGTTTATTTGTCAAAGAACAATTAGCTGAATGCATCTGGGCTATTTTCCACATGTTCTTTTCTGTTTCATTGATCCACATGTCTATGCTTATCACATAGTCTTGTGGTATGACTTGAAGTCAGGTATTGGGATGTCTCTCACTTTCCTCTTATTGCTCAGGATTGCTTTTGGTACTATAGATCTCTTCTGGTTCCATATGGAATTTAAGATTATTTTCTTAATACTGTGAGCAATGCCATAGGAATATTGCTTGTAAGGGTTTATGCTATATCCACTTATCAATTTTGGAAGCATAACTATTTTGGTAACATTACTTCTGTCACATATGATACCTTTCTATTTTCTAATGTCTTCTTCAATATCTTTTTTTCAAAATGTTGTAGTTTTCGTTGTAGAGGACTTTCATTCCCTCACGTAGTAAGGAATTCCTATGTATTTAAATTTTCTTGATGCCATTGTGAATGGGCCTATTATCCTATATTCTTTATCAATGAGAAATGGCAGAATGACATTAATATTTGTGTGTTGTTATTATGTCTTAACTACATTGTTGAATTTACTTATTAATTCTAAGGATCTTTTGATGAAATTTCAGTGGTCTTGGATGTGGGGGGTTCATTTAATTTGGCAATAATTGTTTGGCTTCTTTTCCTCTATTCCTTTTACTTATTCCCTTACTTCATTGCTCCTGATAATATTTTGAGTACTATGTTGAACAGAATTGGTGTTAGTAGACCTCCTTGTCTTCTATCCATGCTGTAGGTTCTCTGCTTCTCTGTTCATTATTTCTTTTGCTGTGGAGATATTTTGCTTATTTTTGGCAGCTATTCCCCAGACAGAGGACTAATATATAGAGTATATAAAAAACTCAAAATAGAAGACCCTCCAAATAAAAGATCTATCAAAAAATGAATAAGCAAAACAAATAGACATTTCTTGGAAGAATTACAAATGGACAATACAGATATGAAAAAATGTTTAACATCTCTTACCATTAGGGAAATGCAAATTTTAAAAATATTAAGTTTTTATCTTGAGCCAGAAAGAATAACAATCATCAAGATATCAAATAATTATAAATGCTGGCATGGCTACAATGAAAAAGGAACCCTTCCATATTTTGGGTAATATAACCAGTACAAGCAATGTGCACATTAGTATGGAGATTTCTCAAAAAACCTAACACTAAAATTTCATCAAATCCAACTATTCCCCTGCTAGGTATCTAGATATAACATTATAGGAATACAGACATACCATATTTATAGGAGCATAATTAATAATAGCTAAATACTACAAAAAGCCTATATATACATTAAAATATGAATGAATAAAGAAAATGTGGTGTCATAATATGAAAAATGAGTAGAAGAAAAAAATGTGGAATATATATATATATATATATATATATATATATAAAATGGAATATTAATGAGCTATAAAATATAAATTTGGGAAATTTCTGTGGGAATAGATACATCTTAAAAACATAAAGAAGACACATAAGCTCAAATTTCATATGCCTTCCCCTTTTGATTCAAGAAAAGAGCAAAATCAAAGTTTGGGAAAAATTAAAAAAGTTAGATCTTTTGAAAATGGGAAGGGGACCAAGAGGTGGAAGGTGAAGTTGGAGGGGAAGAAGTTATAAAAATGTTTAAGATGCACTGTGTAGAAGTACCAAGTACAGTCAGGAAATGTAATCATTATATGATTACATATATCATATTACACATGCCATATTACATGAACCAATAATAATAATACTAATAATGATAGTAATAGTAAAGATAATAAAAATGGGGAAAAGGGATCTCAATAGAGGTGGGTGGGGAGAGGAAGGGGAATGAAAAAATCATGAAATATGTTGAATACATGTACTTATTACATTAAATGAATGTAAACATCATGTACTACAAACATATACTAATACAAAACAGAAAATGCAGAGAAAAGAGCTATGGTTTCAGCATTCATAATCCAAAACCTGCCACTAGGTGATACTAATTGTGAGCCATGATTTCAAGCTTGACTTCTAGAGAGAACAGAACTTCACCCCTGTTTAATAATTTTTTTCTAAAATGCAAAGGTTACTATATAAAGTAATGTCTTTAAAGAATAAGAAAAATTAGTGAATTAGCACTAGGTATACACACTAATAGAAAGATATTTAAGTTGAATAAGCAGAGTGCTGTAGACACACTTAAATTTCCAATAATATGAAGAGGCAGTTGTTGAACACAGCATAATTAACAATATTGTTTGGAAACAAATAAATTATATTATAGGCAATTGTGACAGATTCTCAAAACTGAACCTTCCCTAAATGTTTTAGTATATGACACTATTATCTATGATCTTGATTTCTTTCTAGTGGGATGGTTATACAGAGTTGTTTCTAAATAACTCTGCATTTAGTGATGTTGCATTGATAACTTAAAGTTACACATAATGTGAATGTTGAAGTAAGTCTTCTCTGTTGAAAGAATTGATTGTTAGACATTAACCATTATATAACTCTTGGATATTCTCTTATTCATGAGACCTTAAGATAATAAATATCACATCAATATTTGTTCCATTTAGAGGAGGTTAATTTTATTGATTGAAAATATGTGTGTTCCCTCTGAAACCAAACCTCCATGTAGAAGAGGTTAATTTTATTGATTGTAATTGTGTGTGTTTTCTCTTAAACCAAACACAGCTATACATATATTAGTTACTATATATCTATGGAAAAATAATGTATAATAGTACATTTCTGTGTTTGCACGCATCTGTGTAATTCATTATCTATAGGATTACTGTCTTTGAGATATTTAAAGTTAATTGGAAAAAAAACTGTAAAAAATCAGGATGTAGTGACAAAAAGTTTTCATTGAAGACAGTGTAGGAGACAATTTGAGTGACTCCCATTGAATGCAGAACAATTGCTTCAACATTAGTTAAATCCAGGCCTATTTCCATGTACAAATATGTACAAAGATGACCATGGTGTTTCCTTCTCTCTTCAATTGACTCTAAGCATTTAAAATAAGGCTAGCTGAGGTACTGTTGTGTAGCCTTTAAATCCATCAGACAGTCTCCTGTTTCCACACATAGTGCTGTCTGAAAAGATGAGCACAGCAGGCCAGCAGAGCCAGTGGGCACCAGGAATGTTAGCTGGGTACAAACCTTGAAATAAAGATGGTATGAGTCCCCAGGAAATGAAAGTTTGCATAAGAGAAACAGAAGCAACAATGTTCTAAAAGCAATTCATTGCTACCTTTGTTGAATTATGCAGAATGATATTTCTGCATGTCATTCTTTCTGCATTTTGCAAAGATGCTTTTCTCCCTACCTGCTTAGCCAGCTCAAGTTTCTCACATAGTTCCTGCTATCCTCATGATCACTCATCATCCAGCCTCTCCCATCTTCACAAGATAATAAATTCTGGGAGAGGCCTGGGAT
Organism: Hydrochoerus hydrochaeris; assembly: GCA_004027455.1. NCBI lineage: Eukaryota > Metazoa > Chordata > Mammalia > Rodentia > Hydrochaeridae > Hydrochoerus > Hydrochoerus hydrochaeris. Next base: position 4,717 of record PVLA01016073.1, read on the forward strand.
CAGGGCCTTTGAGTATCCTCATTATGCCTCATTGTGATCAGACACAGGACCCCTTGGCTGTCCTTAACTTGAATACTTCTTGTGTCTTTACTCTCACCTCAGACTGGAATTAACTTACTGGAATTCAACTAACGTCTAAATGGGATTTTAAATATAACTTTTAGGATTGTGAGGAAGACTGAAATAGGGATTAAGATATTGTATTACATTGGTCAATATGTAGGATTGCAATAAACAGGGCCACAGAGCAGAGGGTTCTGGGGTAAGAAGTGGTCAGACCCCCTGGGAAAGTGGGAAGGGCTGAAAGGAGGAAGAAAAACAGCATGAGTGAGAAACTTCCAGACAGACAGGGAGAGAACCACCTGGGAGGAAGAGGCATTCATCATGATTAGTCAGACCATTTGGTTTGTATTAGAATATCTTTCTTTTGATTGGAATACAGAAATCCACAAAAAACCTACCTCTGTTTACTACAGAAAATGTGAAAAAATGCCACAGGAGAGACATAATCAGGTATTTCACAGCAGTTCAGACAGTAGAGTGCACAAATTTACAAGTTCTTCTAGGCTAGAAGGGGCCAGTTACTGCAATAATGGTAGATGAAAGCTAAATCAAATTTAATGCAATCCCAATCAAAATAACATTAACATACATTACAGAACTAGAGAATACATTGAAAAAATTCATTTGGAATCATGAGAAACCTAGAATAGCAAAGGCAATTCTGGGCAACAAAGGCAAGACAGGAGGCATCTCAATACCTGACTTGAAACTATACTACAAAGCCACCATTATAAAATCAGCATGGTATTGGCAAAGAAAAAGACCTGAGGATCAATGGAACAGATTAGAAGATGTAAGCAGAACTACAAACACACTCAGCCACCTTCCATTGGACAAAAGAGCTAAAAATGTTTACTGGGAAAAAAGTAGACTCTTTAATATATGGTGTTGGAAAAATTGGCATTCCACAAGTAGAAGACTGAAAATAGACCCATGCCTATCATCATGCAGTAAACTAAAATAAAAATTGGTCAAGGATCTAAATATTAAAATAGAAACACTAAACTTACTGGAAGACAAAGTAGATAAAAATCTTGGAGGCATAGGTGTAAGCAAAGAATTCATGAATAAAACACAAACCACATGGGAAATATTTCAAAGAATCAACAACTGGGATCTTATATTACTAAAGATCCCTTATTTTGCACTTTTAAATAAATTACCAGAAAGTGAAAAGAAAACACACAGACTATGAAAGAATTTCAGCCAACATTCCCTCAGAAAAAGGACTTATATCCAGAACCTATAAAGAATTGAGAAATTCAAAGACCCTCTCCAAGTATTGGCATCATAGATGAACACACAGTTCTCTGATGAAGACATACAAATGGCAAATAAATACATGAAGAAATGTTGACCATCCCTGGTCATTCAAGAAATGCAAGTTAAAACAGACCTGAGATTTCATCTCACCTGGGAAAGAATGGCTGCCATCAAAAAAACAACTGATAACAAATGTTGGTGAATATGCATGGAGGAAAAGAACACTTCTCCAAGGTTGCTGGGAGTGCAGACTGCTGCAACCACTCTGGAAATCAGTATGGATATTCCTCAAAAACCTAGGATTGGAAGTTCCATTCAATCCTGCTATTCCCCCTCCTGTGTGTTTTCCCAGAAAAACTGAAATGTTACAGTTTACCCATGTTCATGGCAGCTCAATTTGTGATAGAAAAATCTTTGAAGCAACAAAGATGCCCATCAACTGCAGAGTGAATGAAAAAAAATGTGGTATTTTTGTACTACTCAGTATAAAAAAGGATGACTTGAGGCCTTTATCAGTAAATAGAGGCATCTTGAGAATATCCTCATTAGTGATATAAACAAGATGCACGTTAATAAATATTGTCACATTGTCTCTCTAGTGTAAAAAATAACTGACAGAATAATAGTATCTAAAAATCATAATAGATATAAAAGTATAATAGATAGAAAAGTGTAACAGATATAATAAAAATTGTAAATGAAATGGAAAGAAAGTGCTCTAAAGGATATAATGGTATGTATAGTGTGTAAGATAGATGACAATATTACTGAGCTTTGGTAGATCATTGAACAGAAGTGTTTATGCTATTAATACTTGAGTGTCTAATCCAATTTTTATGCTTTGATTTTGTAACTTTAACAACCATTGTTAAAATGAAAATATGTAATGAATGCATCAACTAGTGATTTTAAAATGTTTTTTGAATTCTTTATTCTACGTTTCTTCTTGTTTTTTTAATTTTGTCTTTTTTAAATTTTCTTCTTTCTCTCTTAAAATAAAAAATAAACAAATACATACTCATATCATAAAGTAAACATGATTTTGCACATTATATTCAATTGTGGTTAGGTTCTGTTTGAGTACCTAAAATATACCAGTAGTGTCAGTAAATTATAATCTTGGTTTTTAAATTACTAAATTGTGTGGTTTATTCTAAGTGGTAATTTGCAGTAGTTAAACAAATTGTCTTAATTAGATTTCTGGAAGAACTAAGGTTGTTTCATAATAATATTGTCATTCTTTCATTTACTTGGCCCTGTGTTTCTTAGTTTCAGTCTATTTCACAGAATAAATTTGCATTGTGGTTTTTCACTGGTTTTTTATCTGCTTATGGCAATTGTAACTATTGCTTGTCAAAACTCTAAAAATTTAGTGTGCTAACTACAAAATATAAAGGACTATAATTTACAGCAGACTCTACATAGGAATCAATCCTTCTAAATCTTTGTCATTGTTCAAATTTAACAAAAAAGTGCTTATGATGGAGACTAATTATGTGTCATAGCCACTGCAATGTAGGATATATTCTAATTAATCATATGTATAAAATTTCCCTTGACCCCATATAGCAAGTCTGTCTATGATTAATTGCCAATGCATAACAATACATTCAGAGATGAAGGGGACAATTTGCAAGAATCAAGAGTCATCTGTATGTCAACCCTATCAAAGTAAGCAGAGCTGCAGAAGTTATGAAGGATAAGGCTGATGCATGATTGACTAAAAGCAGCAGGCTGTGCTAACAGGTGTGATTAAATACCTCCTAAGCTTGGCTTTCTTTTATAATTAACATCATGAATTTTTCTGATTTTTTTCAGGGGGTGTTTCAAGCATCTAACTTCCATTGGCTCATTCTCCAGCTGGCATTAAGGGACTCAAAGCACCAACCAAACAGTGGAGCAGACAGCTGATGTGATATGAGAGGCCTTTAGGACAGAGGCTGAAATTAGAATGGAGGATAATTATAAGTGATATCAGAAATTAAATTTTTAATTGTTCCATTTTGTTTCCTTTAGTGGGAAGGGGCTTCCTGAGGCTTAGGTGCATACACAGCTCCCCCAACATCTCAGCTCAGATGAATAAAAAAATATGCATTTACTGACATCAAAATACATGGAGCCCTGTTTGCTTTCTATAAAAACTGGACAATGACCTGAAGATGACTAAAAGTGACCAAGTAAGGGGAGAGATTTGAATTGTCTTGGTATGCTTTTCTTTTTTTTAAAATTTTTTTTTATTTAAAGGGATAAAACAGAAAAAGGAGAGAAATATCACAGAATTTCAAAAAAAAACATAAACAGTAAGAAATCAGCAGTTCATAAATTGCATATTGCTCTTTTAGAAATAGTTGTTCAAGTTAAAAAATTAAAGCACACTAAATAGACACTCGAGCAGTGAGACTGCAAACAGATCTGTTCAACAATCAAGAACTAAGAAATATTGGTAACAATCCTACACACATAAATATACCTGCAGTAATATCTTTTACAGCACTTTCTAGTTTCTCTTTTTTACAATAGCAATTATACATTTTTTATTTAAAGAGAAAAAAACAGGAAAAAGGAAGAAATATTACAGAATTTCAAGAAAAGAAGAAAAACAGTAAGAAATTACTTGTTGATACATTACATATTGTTCTTTTAGAAATAGTTATTCAAGTTACAGCATTAAAGCACACAAAGTGGACACTAAAGCAGTGAGAGTGCAAACAGGTCTGTTCAGCAATCCAACAAGCACCTAGAAATATGGTCATCAATCCCACAAATCTAAACTTACATGCAGCTGTATCTTTTATAGTGCTTCCTATTTACTCTTTTTTTACAATAGCAATTATACATTTTTAAATTTTTATGTAAAGAAAAGAAAAAAAGCAGAAAAAAGGGTAACAACAATACAGAATTCTAAAAGAAAGAAAGAAGAAGGAGAATTAGAAAAAGCTCCACTAAGAAATCAATAATTAATAAATTAAGTACTGTCATCATGGATGTAGTTGTTCAAGTTACAAAGTTTAAGGGTTCATAGTAAATATTCAAACAGTCAGACTACAAACAGTTGTGCTTAAAGATCCAACAAAGATTCAGCAATATGGTCATCTATTTTACACACTCAAACATACATGCAGTTATATCCCTTAGAGCACTTTCTTTTCCTCTCTTTTTTGCAATAGCAATGAAACATTTTGGTTTTATTACTCTTGTAGCTCTTATTTACTTTTTACACTAGAGACACAATAAGGATATTTATAAATATGATTTTTATTTATTTCACTAATGAGGATAGTCTCAAATTGTCTCCATTTGCCTATACAAGTCAGGAGGGAAAGCATCAACATTTTCTTTCCATGCCCATCAACTGCATCAACCACCCATGCAAAGCCAGAACACACTACAGCTTAAGCAGTGATAAGTCTCACATGATGAGTGCCAGACTGGGCAGCTCGCATACACAGTAATCCCAGATCTTGGACACCAGTGTCAGTCTCCTTGGCTCAACATCCCACATGTCTTACTTCAACACATACATGCGAGTTAGGCTATGGGCTAGCAGAATAAATTCCTGTCAGCAGCTAGGCTATGGGGGAGGTCTTCATCCTGCAGGCAACATACAAACTACATGGACCCTTCTGTGCCTAATCACTACTCCCATGAGTGAGGGTACTTGGGACTCTAGATATTTAAGGTGTGTGGGAATGGAACATTCTTGTCCTCAGTTGTGATTTCTGATCTGACACTTTGACATCAGGACCAAGCCTGTTGAAGCTGAGGAGACCTTATCCCTCACCTGCACTGTCACCAGATGCTCTAATTCCAGTTTCTGCTAAAGTTTGACCTGCCAGTCTCCTGGGAAATCTGTACAGTGGATGGGGTAATTGTTAGGAGGCACAAATTACCACCTGGCTTTCCAAGGCTGCATCTCCTTCATGGCTGACATAAACAAGAACCACTTTTCCCTGCAACTGAATGGTATGTCCTTCAAGGGCAAGATCATGTTTCACAGTTCAGGACACAGTGACATGATCTCAGTGTGAATCCAGAGTTAAATCTCCGGTGCTTTTATCTAGTAAGGTGTTCTTGTGAACGCCAAACTCAAAAACCAGATGCATATACAAATGCAGTGTTGTTAAGGATGTGCTTATATAATCTGGCATGACACTCCCCTATCCAAGCCATTTCCTGCTCTGGCCCTCTACATGCCTCCAAGCCTGTGATTTAGGCATTGACAGGAATCATTGCTCATATTTTGCTACTTTTGTTTTCTATGGAAGTCTCTTTCATTGTGCTGATAAACTAATTACTCCTCAGCAACCTAGCAGCTTCACTCTACACTGATCCATAAAATTACTTTCTTTAATATGAAAATTAGTCATCATCTAAAATTAATGTACTCATTTTTTTGGATGACAAAGGTTTGTCTCATTCAAGAATAAGTGCTTCATTTTAGTAAATTAATCCTATTTCTAAGTTCTGAGAAATCCAGCCCTCTCTTCTCCTCAGTTCCCTATGAAGATCTGGTGCCCAGGTTCAACCCCAGTATTACACAGAGACCTCATGAAGGAAGGGAGGGTTCAACCTGATTGGACTCAGGGAAGTGGCCAGGGTTTTCAGTGTTCTCATCTGGTGACAGTGCATTGAGCAGGACGTTGATCTGCACTTTTCATTTAGACTTTAGAAATTAGTGATTCATATATAAACATGTCTCTCTGTCCCTCTCTCTTTTCTTTTTGCCTCTCTCATATGATACTTCAGTATCATAGTATTTACTATTTCTTAAACAGATTCTCATAGATTTTCCTTCACATATTTTCTTTACTTTATCTCAGGTTGCCTCAATTAATTCTGTATTTATCAGTCATATATATCTAAGTTTGCCAAAAATATTCAAACATACCTTTATAGCTAGTAACCATCATAAGGTTATGGTCTTCTTTCAACCAGGTTCATAATGAATAGAGCAAAACTTGACACACTCATCTCTGTCAGTTGTCTTTCTCCTGAAGGCAGAGCTGAGATAAGATTCTCGCATACAGACCACTCTCCCTCAGATGTGACCACCTCATGGTCACACTCATCTTGGGAAGTCAGATGAACCTCCACCTCCTCTCGATGCCTTGCACTTGAGCTGGACCAGCATCATCACTTATGTGTCAGTGGTTAAGGACTGAAATATCCTCTTGCTGAGTAGATGCAACAGATGCATCTATTGATTTTGGCCCCAACAAGGACATCTTCCAGAACAGGTCATGACATGAGAGTTAGCAGACCCCCTCTGATGGATCTTCTTAATTCCAGCTAACAACAGATCCATGAAATATCTAAGACTTTTCATAAATTTACTTCAGTTGCTTTCTCTGTTATTGTGGGTTCAGTCATGGATGTGCAAATATAATATTCAATTATTGTTCTGACAACCCTGATTCAAATAAGAGTTCAAATTTTGCTACTGATTATGTACCTAGCATTTGCCCCAACCTGTAAATAAATTTAAAATTACTATCCACATTTTAAAGTCTGGATAAGCTAAGCATAATGCACTTTTCATTAATGAATGAAAGTAATAAAAATGCAGACTGAATGATCATACATTAAACAGGAGATACAGGATATCCAGAACTCCCACAGAGCCCTGCCACCTGATACAGCAGGTGTCTCAGACCATAGTGGTGGGACCACTGATGGGGAGGTATTAGATGACTAAAAGACAGCAGAAGACACAAGGATGCCATATCAAGCTCCTAGGCACCACACAGATCACATGTTACCTTGAGAAGCTCTCAAAATCTCAAGCAGAATGTTAATAAATATCACACAGGGCTCTGACAGGGGGAAGAGAGGACTTATCATTGAGAAATGGATACAGAGCTTGGTCCTCAAAGAAGGTGCTCATGAAAGATATTTCCAGAAATGGATCCTAATGGAGATAAATTATTCCAAGTACAGAACAACCACTCAGCTTTCAAATATCATCTGGAGGATTTAAAACAGTTTATAGGTGAAATAAATGAAAGTAAATGGGCTGTACCACAGAAAGGAACAGTTGTCAGGTGATAATGATCCAAATATATAGACATTTCTTGTGGGCATCACATGATAGGAAATCCTATTGAACACAGAATCCCACAGTGTCAGACAAAAAGTGTGATGAGAGAGGATTAAAGCTGAGGGAGCTTCAGGACCCAGGTTCATCTGAGAGATCTCAGTGAAGCTTCAGACAGCAGCAGAGACAAAGAGTGGACAAAACAGCCTTGAGAAGTCTCTGCCTCCTCCACCTCCCACACCATGCTCAGAGACCCCAAGGCCTCAAGCCCATTTTTCCATCTCCCTTTGGTGATCACTGCAAGATTTTTCAAAACTGTGTATTTGGGACATTCAGGTGCTCCATGAGGTGCAGCTAGATTCACAGACCCAGAAGGACACACCTGACAGACACATTCGTTCAACCAACTGGTCACAAACCTGACAGACTCAAGAATGTTTGTGTCCATGTCTATCTAGGTTTCTGAAATCATGTATAGAAAAAACTAGTATCTAGAACCCACCAGACCAGCACTGTGTCATTCTTAGAGAGAATGTGTCTTACAGAATGTGTATCTCTCTCATGGAGATGCACCCTCTAACCAGGAAACTGCTGCCTCCAATTGGTGACACTGAAACCACACCACCAGGTTCAGTGGGCAAAGCTGCTGATACTGAGTCACCTCCTGCACTGTGTAGGAGACACTCGAGGGCATGCATAAGATCAAGATAGGTCCCTGCCTGAAGTGGCAATAGCAGAGGAGAACTTAACATAGGACCTGCCCTGCACCTCAGTCAAGAACAGTTTCCGGAAAAGGACCATGTTTCTCCAGTACCTGGATCATTGAATGATCTAATATTAGAGGTGTGTAAAAGTGGTAATCCTTTACTTATCTGTCTCCTCTAGGGGGCCTTGGAAGGCATAATTTGCAGGACTCCTTCATCCACAAATGTCATGGTTTTTCCTTTGGCAACACCAACAGATGTCTGGGCCAGAAAATTTATTTTCTTCACAGAGGATGATAACTTTCCAGAAGCACAATGCAGACTGTAGGCAATCCAGGTTGTAATTTAAAGGCCTTTACAATGTTACATCCTTATTTTGAATTTGCACTTTGAAGGGACTGCTGTACCATGAAGGAAGGTCCTGAGAGCACTGGATTTGAAAAAGAAGGGCTCAGAGCCCAAGAAGCACTAGGGGCCCTGTCAAAGTACCTTATAGTTCTGTCAGCCTGGTGTCTCCCACGTTGGGAGACACCTGTCCATGCAAAATGAACAAAGAAAGAATGTCAGGAATTCCAGGCTTAAGCCACCTGCAGTGGCCACTTCCTTCTCAAGGAGATACTTCCAGAGGACTAAGGGCCTTCTCTGGATCCTAACACCCCTATCCTGGTGATTGCCTGGAGAATATGAGGGTTAGGTGACAGAGACATGATAGATCAGATGGGAGCTGGACATAGTGTCATCTAAGCTGGATGTAAGACACTTCAGCTACCCCATCTCAAGGTGCTCAACTTGGATAGAAGGCATTAATACAGAGTATCTTTCATAGGCACTATTTTTCAAGCTTTTTACAAAACATCATCAGTTATCTGAATGTGTTGTCTCCTACATTTTACTCCTGAGTAATTTCTAGGTTTGAAATAATTTGTGCACAAAGGTGCTGGGGCTGTGTCTACCACAGTCTTTAATTCAGTACTACAATACATTCAACTCCAGAGATCAGTCCAAGATGGTGTTTTGTAGCTGCTGCCCTCTGTGACCCTGAGGACCCTGCTCTGATTCTCTGTGTGAGAGACAGAGGGAGTGAGATCAGTGTGAAGCAAAACAAACAACCACATGTAGACAGCATATTGAGCTTAAGGAACTGAGGGGCTGAGCTGCACTGTGATGCAAGTCATGAGCTTTGCAGAGAAAAATGTGGAGGAGACACCTGGTTGGATGGGAGAATCCCTGTGTGCTCACGCTCACACACACACACACACACACACACACACACACAGGAATAAGGACAGACAGGAAAACAAACATAGTGCCCTTAGACAGTTGCTCCTTTGATGTAGCTGCTTCATGTCTTATTCTCCACCTTTATCAATATGATGTAAGCTCCTGTGCTCTGTCTCACATTGCCACAATTTTCTATTCTTCAGAAAGTATGGGGTAAAATACACCTTCACCAATAATTTCATTTCCAATATCTGCATTTTTCAGATAATATATCACTGTGACTGAAAGTTCAGTAACACAAAAGTGGAGTAGCAAAAATTCAGTTACCATCTCCTCTTGTAAGTACAAAAACACTCAATAATTCAAAATTAATTAATAACAGAATGCATTTAACATTAAGACCAATAAAGTGCTTGTTCACTGTGCAGGGTGTCACAGACAGAGTGTGCCAATTAATCTGCAGGAATTTCATAGGCAACCTGCTAGAGCCTGCTTTCCAATATTTTATAAGGAGTGAATTAGGGGCTCAGATGAGTCAGAAGCTTGAAGCTTAGGAATAGCAATTTATGCACTTGAGGTCAGATACACCCGTTTCATCAAATCTGGTTATATACATGCTTGGTAATTAAAAACTACATCAGCACACTTACAAGAAAATCTCTTATTCAAGAGGCACTGTTATTAGGTAGAGAGCAAGACTATGATCAATAAACAACCAGTGATCATTACAGAGAAAATGATTGAACCTGTTAATTTGGTAGAAACTTAGCTCAGTGACTCATAATGACAAGGAATGTAGCTGTGGACAAAAGCAAAAATTTAGCAGCTATATTTTTCTTTTTTTACAAGAATATAAATAGTAAAAGAAAAGTATTTTTGGCTGCTCAAAAAGCGGAATCCATAAAAAAGAAGAGAAATGATTTCTACTTGACCTAGTCACAGGTGGTGGAGCACACCCTACCACTGCCCTATAGTAAATCAGGGGATGTTACATTCATAAAATGAAGGGCTTAGAGATAGCAAGATTGAAACAGAAAATGGAACCAGGGAACCAGGCCCACGCCAATAGAGGAGTTAAACCCGTGCTGAGAGGGGATTTAGGCCCGGGTGGCCAGGTGAGTTCCAGCTGCCCAGCGCAGGCCCAGTGACAGTTTGGGACATCACTCTCTGTGGCTGGGTAACAGACCAGTGCCCTAGGACACTGCACTCACCTGGTGAGGTTTCACGGGATTGAGTTGACCATGCCCAGTGGCCTTTGTTCAACTAGGGTTAAACCAGGCCTGAACCAAAAGGGGAGTTAGGCACTCACTAATGGGGAGCAAGGCCTGTGCCACAAGGGGAGCCAAGGCAGCATGACTCAGGGAGCTGGGTTGCAGGAGGTGATTTCCAACACAGCCAGGGAAAATTGTGGAACATCACTTAAAACACGGAAATATAGGAAAATGACAAAACAAAAGACCAAAATGCAATCTCCAAACTCCAGCCCATCCCAGGAAAGCCTGGGAGCCACGTACATAGAAGAAAACACTAGTCACATATGTGAAATACCTAAAATGATATCAACTGAAATAAAGAAGCAAGTAGAGGAAGCTATAAAGGAACTCAAATCAGAAATAATCTCCAAGTTAAAAGAAGAAATGATAAAAGTAGTGAAAGAAATAGTGAATGCATCTAAAGAAGACACAGCTAAAAAATTAGAGGAACAAACCAAAAAGATAGAATCCCTGAATGAACAGTATAAGAAGCAAACAGAATACATGAAACAGATTCAAAGAGATATACAGGAAATCAAAAATTCTAATGAATGTTGACAAAACCTCCTCAACAAAAAGTGAAGGTAGAATTTCAGACCTCAAAGATAAGAATGCAGCTAGAGAACAGGAAAAGAAAGATCTTTTTAAAATAACAAGGAATCAGGAATTAACAATGCAACAGTTGCAATATGATACAAAGAAAAACAACATAAGGTTAAAAGGGATAAGTGAAAAAAGGGGACAGCACAAATCATATCAAGAGGCTATTTACAGAAGTAATAGCTGAAAATTTCCCAGCATGAGAATGGAAACTGACATACAGATTAGTGAAATATGTAGAAATCCAAATAGCCATAACCAAAATAAAGCTACACCCAGACACATAATAATCACAATCCCAGAAATCCAACATAAGAACAGAATGTTAAAAGCTGTTAGAGTGAAATCACAGATCACCTATAAAGGAAAACCTATCTGATTCACAGCAAACTTCTCAATACAAAAAATGAAGTCAAGAAGAGCATGGAGTTAAGTATTTCAGATCCTAAAGAAAATGACTTTCAACCCAGATTGATGTACCCTGCAAAAATGTCCTTCAAAATGGAGGGAGAAATAAGATACTTCCAAGAAAAAAGAACAGCTGAAGAACTTCATGATCACCAAACAAATCCTGCAAAGAATACTCAAAGACATTCTACATACACGTAGGAAAAATCCACTAAGCAAGACAGACAATTAGACAGAATGGAAGGATGAAGATACAACAGTAGACAGACATGTCAACACTAAAATGATATATAACATTATTAATGTAATGTAATGTAATTAACTGTTAATTTAAATGACCTCAATCCACCAATTAAAAGAAACAGACTGGCAGAATGGATCAAGAATCAATATCCAACCATATGCTAGCTATAAAAAAACCCATCTAACCCAAAAAGAAATTCATAGAATGACAGTACAAGGATGGAAAACAATACTTCATGCAAAACAAACTCAGAAAAGTGGAGGTTGCTATTCTGTTTGCAGACTATGTGAACTTCAAACAAAAATGGTCTGAAGAGATAAAGAAGATCACTACATACAAGTTAGAGGATAACTTCCAGAGGAAGGCACAACAATCTTAAACATATATGCACCAAATTCCATAGCACACATCTACACTAAACAAATATTAACAGAAATGAAAAATCAAATAAGCAATAACACAATTATAACAGGAGACCTTAACACATCATTGACACAAAGGGACAGATCAACTAGACAAAAAATCAGCAAAGAAATAACAACTGAATCAGATATGTGAACAAATGGACTTGATAGATGTGTACAGAGTGTTCCATCCAACAATATAAATTCTTCTCAGCACTAAATGGGACGTTCTCTAAAACAGACCGTATAGTAGCCCACAGAACATATTTAAGTAATTGCAAAAGAATTGAAATTTTCCATGCATGTTATCAGAATATAGTGCCATGAAAATAGAAATTAATGATAAAAGTAACTGTAAAAACCCTGCAAACATGTGGAAATTCAATAACAAACTCTTGAGCTATCAATGAGTCACAGGAGAAATTTATGAAGAAATTAAACATTATCTACAAGCAAACAAAAATACACATACAACTTACCAGAATCTGTTGGATGCAATGAAAGCAGTACTCTGAAAAAGTTTATTGCACTGATTTCCCACATTAGGAAAATAGAATGTACACAAATAAAAGACCTGATACTACACCTTTAGAAGAAGAAGAGCAAGCTGAGCTGAAAGGCAAAAGAAGGGAGGAATGTATAAAGATTAGAGCAGAAATTAATGCAACAGACACTAAGAAAACAATACAAAGAATCAATGAATCAACAACTTGGTTCTATGAAACCATAAAGACAATTGATAAGCCCCTATCCAACCTAATTTAAAAAAGGAAAGAAAAGACTCTAATTCATGCAATACAGAATGAAAAATGTGAAATCACTACAGATTCTGTTGAAATACAGAAGATCATCAACACCTATGCTGAAAACCTCTACTCTCATAGCTTCGATAACACAGAAGAAAGGGACAGATTCCTAAAAACATGTGTACCACCAAAACTGGACCAAGATGTAAAACTGCTGAATAACCCAATTTTTATTAATGAAATTGAAAATCTAATTAAGTCCTTAACAACAAAGAAGAACCCAGTCCCAGATGGATTCACTGCACAATTCTACAAGAAATAAAAAGAAGATATAATGCCAACACTTCTCAAACTCTTCAATGAAATTGAAATGGAAGAAATTTTCCCTAAGTCATTCCTGGAAGCAAAAATTACTCTAGTACCAAAACCTGAGAAAGACACAACTAAAAAAGAGAACTACAGACCAATCTCCCTAATGAATATAGATGAAAAAATTCTCAATAAGATATTGGCAAACAGTATGCAGCAAAACATCAAGAAGATTATACACCATAACCAAGTGGGATTCATACCAAGCATGCAGAGATGGTTCAAAATAAGTAAATCAATAAATGTAATCCATCATAACAATAGATCCAAAAGTAAGAATCAAATGATCATTTCTATAGATGCAGAAAAAGCTTTTGATAAAATCCAACACCCATTCATGATAAGAACCTTACAGAGAGTTGGAAAAGATGGTCCTTACCTTAATATGATAAAGCCCATCTATGACAAACCAATAGTCAGTGTCATATTCAATGGTCAAAAAATTAAGGCCTTTACCTTGAAATCAGGCACAAGACAAGGATATGACTTATCACTGCTTCTATTCAACATAGTACTGGAAATACTAGAAAGAGCAATTAGACAAGAGAGAGAAATAAAAGGAGTAAAGATAGCAAATGAGGAAGTTAAACTATCATTCTTTGCAGACGACATGATACTCTACATAGAAAACCCCTAACACTCCATTGAAAGACTACTAGATATAGTAAATAAATTCAGCAACAGAGCCAGATACAAAATCAATACTCAAAATCTAAAGAATTCGTATACAATAACAAAAATATCACCAAGAGAAAAAAGAGAAGCCACTACATTTACACGAGCATCCAAAAAAAAAGAGAAATACATAGGAATTAATATAATGAAAGAAGAAAAAGACCTGTACAGGGAATATTATAATACCTAGAAAAAAGAAATTGAACAGGATCTCAGCAAATGAAAAGACATCCTTTGTTCCTGGATAGGAAGAATAAATATTGTGAAAATGGCCATTCTTCTGAAATGCACATACAGATGCAACACAATCCTAATGAAAATACCACTAACATACTTCATAAATCTAGAGAAATCACTCATAAAATTCATCTGGAACCAGAAGAGACCTAAGCAGCAAAGGCAAGGCAGGCGGCTTCACAATCCCTAACTTGAAGTTATACTACAAAGCTACAATAATAAAATCAACATGGTACTGGAATTAAAGCAGATCTGAAAATCAATGGAAGACTAGAAGATGCAATCAAAACTGCAAACACACTCAACCACTTTATCTTTGATAAATGGGCCAAATGTGTTCACTGGAAGAATGATAGTCTCTTTAATAAATGGTGCTGGAAAAACTGGATATCCATATGCTGAAAAATAAAATGAGACCCATACCTGTACCATGCACTAAACTAAAATCTAAATGTATCAAAGACCTAAATATTAAAACAGAAACACTAAATCTTTTGGAAGACAAATAGGTAAAAGTCTTGAAGACATATGGGTTGGTAAAGAATTCATGAACAAGAAACAGACTGCACAGGACATACTTCCAAGGATCAATAACTGCGAATCACACCTTATTAAAGAGTTTCTGCATGTTGAAAGAAATCTACAGAAAAGTGAAAAGAAAACCCACAAACTGGGAAAAAATGTTAGTGAACAGTCCTTCAGACAAAGGAATGACCCTAGAATTCATAAATAATTAAAAAAATCAGAGCCCTGAAATTCAAAGACCCAATTCAAATATGGGCATCCAAGATGAATGTACAATTCTCAGATGAAGGAATATGAATGGAAAATAAATATATGAAAAAATGTTCATCATCATTGGTCATTAGAGGAATGCAATTTAAAACTAGTTTCCATCTCACTCTGGAAAGAATGGCCAGGATCAAGAAAAATACCAACAAATATGGTGGATAGGCTATGGGAAAAACAACCCCTCTGCACTGTTGGTGGGAGTATAGACTGGTGCAACCACTGTGGAGGTCAGTCTGGAGACTCCTCAGAAAGCTGAGGTTGGAAGTCCCATTTGACACAGCCTTTCCACTCCTAGGCACATTCCAAGAAGAACTGAAAACATCATTCCACACTGTTCTGACCCGCAGATCAGTCTGTGGGTCTCACCTGGAGAGGGAACGGGGATGGGGCAGGGGCAAGAGGAGAGACGGAGACAAGTTGAGCAGTTCCAATCAAGTCTCGTTTATTGAGGAAGCATGCAGGGTTTTTATAAGTGGGGGCGGAACATGGAGCGGGGCAGGGCAGGCACGTTGTGTTACCCAAATAAGGACAACCAAAGTTAAAGAGAAGCAAGAAGCCATGGCTAGGTAGGGGTAAGTGGTAACCTTGGCTGGGCCCTCGTCATATCTGGAAAATGCAAGAGAGGATCATGGGTAAAGTAGGCTGACACATAGAATGCCCTCAGGCAGGAGGGGTGGGATGGCGGCAATTGTTGTGAGCTGCTCCCTACACCACACAATGTTTATAGCAACACAATTTGTAATAACCAGATCTTAGAAACAACCTAAGTGCCCATCAACTGAGGAATGGATAAAAATACCATGGTACATTTATACAATGGAGTACTACTCAGCTATAAAGAATGATCACATGGAGATATTTATAAATAAATGGATGCAACTTGAAACCCTACTCATAAGGGAAATAAATCAAACTCACATGTATAAATACCATGTAGTCTCCCTAGTGTAAAAAAATGGTAAAAATATATAAGATTCTGTGGTTATCATGGTTCTCCATTATATTGCTTTGAAGTTTTCTAATGTTTTCATTCATTGGTTGGAATGTTTTATTCTGTTTTGTTTGATCTTATTATGTGTGATAGTATGAAAAGCTACTTTGATGTAAACATGACATGGCAGCCATTGCTCATTTAATATCATCTTGCTTTGAAGTCCTAACATTCTTTTGTTTTCTATTGCCATTGGTTCTTTCATGCTGTGCCTTATTGGATTTTAATACATATAATAGTATAAACAAATTTTTATGAAAATGGGATATTAAAGTAGCCATTGTTCATCTTCTGTTATTTGGTTCAGAATGCCTTGTAATACTTTCATTCTCTTGAGTGGTTTTATTCTATTTTGTTATGTTTGATATTATTGTGTGTGAAACTATGCTCCACTATTTCAAAGAAAGAGACATTATGATAGCTACAGTTGATGTCCAATTGTCTTGTTGTGAATTGTTGTGTTGCTTGCATCATTGTGTTCTGATCTGCTTTATTCTGTCCTCTTTTGCTTTATTCTCTGTAAAATAAAATTTAAAAAAAGAAACAGAAAATGAAAACACTTAGTTGGGAAGAAAGAAAAGAAATGAGGTCAGATAGCTACCTGTGTGAAGGTAGTGGCCATGTAATGGAGGACCTTTGTTCCTGACTGCATTTATTAAAGAGACAAAAAAGCCCTTTCCTTGGACTTTGTGCCAGGCACTGAGATCCCAACTCAGTTACTATTGCCTGCCTGCAAATTCCTATATCAGCTTCATTAGATTTTCTTTCATGCTGTATGTAATTCAGATCTAAAATATATGGGTTTGTTAAAAGCAACCTTAGATATGAAGTCAAGTCAAAATTAGGTAACAGGCTAATGAGGTATTATAATGACCCTAGAATGGAACATATACATAAATTCTAAAAATGTTTTCACTTTCATTCTAAAGTGTTTTTTTTAACCCACACTCAAAACCAGGAATAGATCTAGTGGATTAAGTGTGGGACACGGTTTCACCAATAGTTGTGAATCTCATGCTTGGCTAGGTTTATCTTCAAAATTTAGGTATGCTTTATGAAACGTTATACAGTATGAAGTTTTTCTAAAGCATTTGGCCTGTTTGATTTTTGTTCATCTTTACTTTATTGCAGAAACCTTTTCCTGTTTATGTGTACTTTCCTCAATCACAATGTAATGGATTACTCTTGGATGCATATTAGTTCAATGAAAATGAGCAGACTGAGAGAGACTCTGTGCAAATCTGCAGCAATAAAGCTTATGGACACATTCTTGAAAAGAACTCCTACCCATTCTAGTTGGCCCTGGTCTGACCTGGCCTGGAGGACACTGACCTGGGAACATTTAGGACCCAGCTTCAGGAGAGGCCTTAAGGAAATGCAGGACATCTCTGAAAAGCCAGAAATTAAGCCCTTAAATGGAAGTATTAATCCTGGCAGGTGAGGGTGACCTCACAGGAGATAGACGGGCCCTGGAGCCAATCATTGATAAAGGTGGGTCTAGTTGCACACCCAATCAGGTGGGCCAAGGGAGGAG
>PVLA01016074.1:0-22248 GCA_004027455.1 Hydrochoerus hydrochaeris
AACACACTGTGGAGCTGCTGCTGCTATCCGATGCTGCTGGTGCAGATGGGAGTGACAGAGATTAGTGGTGGTGGAGGTGGTGGAGGTTTTGGTGCTGAGACGAAGGTGACACATTACCCAGTCTTGTGTCCATGCCAAAAGTTGAAGAAAAGTCCTAGAGAACAGTGTTTGCCTCTAGTCTATAAAGTATAGGAACCAGCAAGATCTCTTATCAAGAAGTCTCCTCTGCCGTCTGCCATGGTGCCTAAGACTCCACCGTCTGAGGTTGTATGGGATCACTGAGCATTTTCCTGTTCAAGAGTCTCCGTGAACATTTAAAGTCCTCCTGGAAGTTTTATCTTTATCTTAGTATATTTTACTGGCAAAAAGATGAAAATAAAACATACCTTAGAGTACAGGGATGGAAGTTATTAAGTTTAATTCAGCCTCTTCGTTTCCTTTTTTTCCATCGTTATCGTTATATACAGGGCCTTCCATAATCTAATAAAACAGGATTAAATCAATTTTTCCCATTTTATGATTGAGGAGAATATATTGGCTCTGTTACCTAAAGTTACCTAAGTGTTACCTGAAGTTACTTAAGTGTTAGGTAACTTTCTGAAGTCAGCCATGTAGCTGGAGTCGATTTCTCCTCTGTTTGGAATTCAGGCTTCTTCCTATTTTAGTGTCCTGACTTCTGGACCCCCCACCTCCGCAGGCAGGCCTTAAGTTCCAGGAAGAGGACCCACTCTGCCACTCGGATGGCCCTCAGCATGTAATACACAGTTGGCTGCACAGCAAGGGCCCTCCAAGTGCTCCTGACAGCAGAGTAACAGTGGCTCACACCAGGGATGAGTCACCTGCCTGGTCAAACGAGGATTCCCGAGGGTATCCCGAGGGTATCCCGGCAAGCGTGGAAGCCACTCTGTTTGCAGAGGGTCCAAGCATAGGTGTCCTGTGCACCTCCATGATGAGCAGGCTGCCCCAGCTTCCTGGACTCCAGAAAGTCCAGGAAGCAGAACCCGGCAAGACCTCTTCCCAGAGAACTGAGCCTGAGGCCAGCACATTAATTATCTTCCTCTCTGAAGCCCTGGAGAGAAGCAGAGGGTTTTGCTTTTGGTGGGGGGGGCGGGCAGCCTGACCTTGTGGGCTGAGGCTGGAATGTGTCCCACCTCGGGCCCCTGGGGAGCTGAGAGGGCTGGTGTGGTCAACAGGGAGGGAAACATCTCCGCTCGCTTGGGGTGGCTACGCTGGAGTAACCCGAGTATGGCCAGGCCTGAGTCATGCTGGAGTCAGGAGCTCCCACTGGGCATAACCTGACACCTGAGCCGGTCTGTGGCTTTGACCTGGGTGACCCTGCCCTGCCCTGTCCCTTCCAGCACAGCTCAACCCGCTCAGACCAGGCCAGGTCCTGCTGGGTTCTAGCCCAAAGGAGCTGATCCCAAACTTGGAGCCAGAGCTCCGAGCTCTGAGCACAGGCAGTAATGTTGGAGAGGGTGGAGCTCGGGTGCGATGCCGTCTTGTCCTCTTGCGCACGTTTCCTGTGACTGCATGTCCTGGGCATCTACCCACAGGTCTGTGTGAAGCCTGTGTGCGTTGTTGGCTTCTGTCTCTGGGTATCATTTCTCTGCAAGAGGAAAATATAATTGACCTTGTTGCAAAATTCATTTGGTTGAAGAACAGCAATCCTTAAGGGGTTTTTAAAATTCCCCTTGTAGGCAAAGCTTCATGTTACAGTCTTGAGAGATTCAAGAAACTGAAAAGAATCAGCCCTTACGCAAAAGGAGCATGCAGTAGGCCCAGGCCATACACTGGACTCTCCCGTGGAAGCCGAGGGCCTGTTTGGGCAGAGCCTGGGACCAGATGTAGGGGACACTGGCCACTCTGGCAGGGTGGCCTGAGAGTGCAGTCTCTGATCAGATCCTCCCCGTCTGGCCTCCGCCCCTGGGGAGAAGCTGCTGTGCCAGCTGTCCTGCAGAGGGGGGTAAGACAGTGTGGGTCGAGGCCAGGGAAGGACGCTTCCAACCCTGCTCCCGAAAGCGGTGCAGTTGAAGAGGTAGCAACTATGAGTGAGGTCAAGGCTCGGGACCTGAGGAATGAGCAGGAGACTTAGAGGTTGGGCTGAGAAGAGAGAGAGAGGAGGAAGAAGGGACAGGGATGGAAAGGGGGACACAGAGACAGAAAGACAGAGCGAATACACCATACCCGGTCACCAGCAAGTCCTAGTGCATCCAGAGGCAGCCTTTGGGCCTCTTCTACACCCGGGTAGCCTTGTGGACTCCGGAGCCAGCGTGGCTCGTTCGGCCTGCTGTGTCTCATCTGCCTGTGAAACACTCATCCAGTGACAGTAAACTGCAGATGGCGCATGCTCAGCTGTGTGCCCTCCGCTGTCCTCTGACAAGCATGTAGAGGGCACAAGTGCGAGGTCACTTCACGAAAGTACGAGACACTCCCGCCACCCCTGCGCATGGACAGGCTAGCCCCTGTAGGGAGTTTGGGAGAGGTTGCAAGGCGCCCCCAGGGAGCAGACGCAATGCCCTGAGAACTTACTAAGGTCATAAGCCAGTGTGCAAAAGCGCGTGTCATTCTTCCCGACAGCTGCTGTAGACGCAGTGTCAGCCCCAGGACGGAATTCTAGCCTGGCTCTCGCCCTGTGAGTCTCAGCACATGGGCTCAGAGTCAGGCAGGACGTTGCTCACCTTTTCCCGCACTGACGTCACTCACCTGCCAGGGAGCCTTACACACTCTCGGTCTGGGTTACAAGGTGTGAACGTGGAACGGAAGAGCAGGTGGTCCTCACGGTGACCCACCCTTGGCCTTGGTGTAGGCAGGACATTAACATTCTCAGGAAGTCTGAGTCACATGTGGGCTGCGTAAGTGTAGTCAGGGAGGGGCTTTTTTCTGCAAGTTGGGGTGGATTCATCAGACTCAGAAATTCTGAGGGTATCGATCATTCTGGGGATCGGCCGCCCAGCGCAGTAAGCAACGCTTTTGACCTATCTAATCCACTTATTGATGGGTGAGCAGAGGACAGTTCTGGGCTCCATCCGGCCACCGTACATTAAATGAGGCACCTCCTCATGCATTTGGACCCCGCTTCCAGCCACCCGGGGAACGAGGGGGTGCCAAGAACTGAGCAAAGAGAGACTTCTGAAGCTCCTGGCTCCTTCAAAATGAAGGTGGCCCCTCTGCATCTGTCACCATAAATAGTCTGCTGAGCACTAGGGCTTCAGCCTGCGCCATAATATTTCCTTCAACTACCCATTTGTTACACACACATTATGAAAGCAAATAACGTTAATGTAAATAACTCGGGAAGCATTGTTCCATCTGTTGAAAATGTGCGGTAGTGGCTTCGCCCCTGTCTAAACCGGGCGGCTACTCGCAGGCAAGTTTGGGAGGTAAATGAACTGTCTGGATGCTTTTCTTGGCAGCCTCCCTCATTAGTGGGAGGTGGCAATAATGAGAACATGAGGAAGATGGAAAGTGTTTACTTAAAGTCGTGGCCAAATGGCGAGGGAGAGCTAAGATAAATCACGCACTGTCACTGATGACAACTTCAGACTGCTACTAGTTCACTCCTGTTTATGGAGTTTCAGATGCTCCGTTTGGAAGGGGAAGGCGTCTGCTCAGATCTGATTGGTGGATGTTGCTGACTGTTTAGATATCAAAGTCATCCAGAGGTAGCAGCCGCCCAGGCAGGAGCGACGGAAGCACGGGGCTGTCAGGCAGCCTTTCTGGGTGAGCCTCTTCCAGGGGGTGAGGGTCTGCGTCTCACTCACCTCAGAGACCCGGCCCAGGGCCAGGGTGACTTGCTGTTCTTCGGTCACGTGATGAGCTATGATATAGGACCACAGTGAGCAGTCTATACAAGGGATACAAGAGCTGGGTCCCTTGCTTTGGAGCTTGCATTTCTTGTTCAAGGCGACTTTGCTTAGACGGTGCCTGTAAACAACTCATGATGCTTGGAAGACCTTAAACAATGACCTGGACAGTTTCACCCTGTGCTCTTTGCTGAATGAATATCCATTCAAAAGATTTGGCTTTGGGGAGCTGGTGACTGGGGATTGAACCCAGGGCCTTTGCAATATTGAGCTGTCTCCCCAGCCCTTTTTACTTTTTGAGACAAGGTGTCATTAAGTGCTAACTTGTGACCTTCCTGCCTCAGCCTCCCAGAGTGCTTGGATTACAGGTGCGGGTCCCCACACCCAGCTGCGTGTTTCCTTTCCCATGCTCTGTAGCTCTCTCTCATGGCTAGACTGAGTGCTTCAGAGGCATCCTGGTTGCAGACGCTCCATTTGGAACGTGAATGTATGCCATGGCCCGAGTGGCTCTTGAACGCCCAGTGGTGAGGACCGTGACGGGCAGTGAGAGGGTGAAGAAATGAAGAGGGGACATGGAGAACCCTCAGCCCCCTCTCCGGACGGGAGGAAAGGAACTGCCCAGCCACCGTAGCACATTTATTTATACGTTCAGCAGGGTGGTGCCATGTGACACCCTCTGCCTAGCAACCTGCCTGCCCCGTGAGCTGAGGGCTTGGCTTCTCTGCACGGGCAGAGGGTCCGCGTGGCTTGTCTGGGGCGCTCGTTGCTCTGAAACCTTGCTCCAGCCCTGCACGTGTGATCTGTCTCCAGCTTAAGCTGCTCCCCACAAATGAGTCAGTTAAGATCTACTGGTAGAAGCTCTTGATTTTTAGATGTCACTGTAGAGGCAGGAGGCAGCAGCCTCTTCCGCCCTTCTGTGTAAAGGTCCCTCAGACGCTCACTCAGTGCCAGCCAGTGTCAGACACAGGGAGGTGCTGTGCGAGCCACACTACCCTGATGACAAATCACAGCAAAAACAATGGCAGCGCTGGGGAGCTGGAGGTTTGTACAGATCAGTGAATTGGTGTAGTTCAAGTGTGGGGAATTTGGTAAGGACGACACAAACGAAGGTGTGGGGGTCGAATGGGGCTTCCCACGGGGGAGGCCAGGTCGTCCAGGGAGAAAACAGACCGGGAGAAGCTGGCAGTGTGCTTTGCTGCAGAAGTGCTGCACGGCTTGGGGTGGCTCGAGTGACTTCCAAATGACAGGGGCAGAAAAGGGACAGGACACTTGACTGTAGGGTTTCTGTAGACGGGAAGATTGGCAGAAGGAACAGCAAAGCAGTGTCATGAAAACCAAAGTCACTTCTTATTTCCTCCTCCAATCTATGGCTTAAAACTGCCTGTCTCCGAGGAATTCTGGCAGAGACAAAAATCACCTAGTGTTTCAAATGATAGAAATTTTGCAAAGAGAGCTTTGATCTCCCCTACAAAAAGATCGAACTCACTTTATCTGGAGAATTTCACCCACAAGGTTAAACTTTCAGGTCTTGAAGTAGGAGAGACAGTATTTGAAAAGGGAAAGGAAGGCTCAGGTGAGCCTGGAAGAGGTGCAGCTGCCCGGGGCATCGCAGCGAGGTGCTGGAGCGGGCCGCGAGGTCGTTTCTGCTGCGTGAGCAGCCTGGTCTGGCATTTCCCACACAGAGCCAGGCTGCGGCTCCAGCTCTGAAGCAGCGCGGCTGATAGGGAGAAGATTTAAGGCAGGGCGGAAGTAGGCAGGCAGCCCCCCCGGGGGAACGGAGCTCCATCTAGTTTTGAGGAGCAAAAGATGATCACCCAGACCAGGGGCTGCCTCAGTGCAGCCCCGTGTGGCTGTTGGGCATTATTCAAAGAGAAACTGATTTTATAACAGGCAAAATTGAAAGAGTTTTGGATTGATGTGCACTGTAGATCTCAAAGAAATGCTTCACTAGGAATCAATCAGAATGAGCTTTTTCTTGACCAATGAAAAGGCCAGCATTGGTTTTTGTTATGTACCTTTAATGTAAATAAGGAAGTCACGTGTCATGAGTGTGCAAAGTATGTGCTTCCGAAGAGAAGAAATGCTGTGCTTCCCCCAAAAGTTTAGCAGCTGCAGCTTTGTGACCTTGAGCATCCATAGGTTCTTTAAACAGTTGTGCTGGTTAAGTTATTTTGCGTCAGCCTCATAAAACACAGCTACAAAATAATGTGATGTTTCTTCAGTGCCCACATGAGCAGAAGACGACTCTTACTGATTATCTGTCAGAACTGTCCCTCCCCAAAACAGCTCCCGGCATTCTGCAGTTTCACCTTGGCTTAGCCATCGACTTGCGTCCATCTGCCCTGGCCGTTCACCCCGCCGGCCTGTCTCTGTCTTTCCTGTGACACCCGCCTTGGGACACCTTTCCTGTGACACTCTGCTCTGTTGGCAGCGTGGTCTCCACTCGGCGCTCGGGAACTGCCTCGCCACTCGGGGCTCTCTCACCACTTCCAGCTCAGGATGAGGTTTTCACGGCGCTGCGGCTTACCGAAGACCTGCAGGGAACCGCGGCTCAACTTACAAAATCAGACAGGCACGCAGACCGGCATGTGGTCTTGGGGGCCACCGGCGAATGTCAGCCAGACCCCTCCTTGGCCCTTCCCACTCGAGCACTTCTCAGTCCTGTTCCCAGGTGACCCAGAGTAAGCTTGTGCTTCTCCCGGGAAACCTAGCTGCCCGTCCGTGAGTGGCGTTTATCTGCCCCCAGAGCCAGAGATATTTTACTAAGACTCATTGATCCCTGGCTCACATCAGTCATGACGTTTTCATGGTGAATGAATTGCTGCTTAGCATGTGCCTTTTGGCTTCTGACAATAACAACGACTGCAGGTGAATTTCCTGATGTTGTGGAACTTGTGGTGTAAGGGGCAGAAAAAGCAGGAGGAGGACAGGGCAAGCACAGAGGCAGGTGACTGGGGCTGTGAGGGACATGACAGGGCCGCTGTGTGCAGTCAGGGCGGCAGGGAGCCCCCCAGGAGGGAGGGGCGGGGCGCCACCCAGGGCAGGGCATGGAAAGCGCCACAGGGAGGCGCTGCCAGGGAACCCCCCAGTTTGTTTTGTATGTGGTGATGCTGCGATTTTTCCTGGTTCTCTCACGAGGCGTGGTTCTATGCCATGGAAAAGGTTGTGTTCCTTCAGCCCCGGTGCCCATGTGTAAGAATGGCTTAAAAAACGAAGGCTCCTCCAACACGGTGGCCTTCTGATGCTCACCAAGGGGTCGCTGCAGGGATCGCGTGGAGAGCAGGGCTGCCCCTGCCTCCTCTCTGTGGCAGCCCCTGATGATCCATGTCAGGCCTGTGAGACACGAGAGAGGAGGAAACGTGTACAGTGGCGCTTGCGGGGCCTGGAAAGATGAAGGTAAATTCAGCTGGGGCTTGTTGGATGGAGGACTAATGTAAGGAATCTGTGGACACCAAATCTGCCTGACCGCAGCCTTGGAACCACTAGTAAACTCCCTGTGTCCTTTCCTCAGCTATGTGAAGTGAGTTTGGTTAACTTCTACCCTAACATGATTGTGAGACATACAAAACACACGGGCAATGAGGGGCGGTTCGGACGATACTGAGTGCTGGTGAATCTACTGTTTGCTCGCTTGATGACACAGGCATTCGTTTACTCGCTGCCCTGGAGACTAATTTATGAAATGAACAAGTGACTAACTCAAACTGTTTAAACTGAATTACAAGAGCAGCACAGGGCTGACTTACAGCAGGCTCAGTGTGAGTGCAAGGTGATCGCCTTTAGATCAGACGAAGAAGACGCTGGGCCAGGAAGCCTCTGTGGACCCGGCCACACACTGCGGAGAGTTCAGGTGCCATGAGGCTGGGATCAGACCCTGCGTTATGTAACCAGATGGAGCCAAGGTGCATGAGGAGGTGGTCAGGAGAGGACAACACATGAAACGTGCAGACCTGTGACGTTACCCGAGTTTACTCTCAATTTAAAAGGCTCTAGAATCAGTCAGTGTTTGGAGAAAGGCTGCTTGGGGTATAGGCCCTGGTGTTTCTCTCTTTCCTCTCTAACAAAGGAGCAGGGTCTTTAATCTGTACAGAAGGAGGGAAGAAGGACAGCAAACAGTCATCTTTGGAGCACTGTGAAACCCATTTCAGCTGAGCGGGAAAAAAATCAAATAATTGTTTTAGATCTAATTAGACCCAATTGTTTCCATTTGTGGGGGCCTCACTCTTGGAGCTCAGACCTGAGATTGTGCTCTGTGTACAGAAAATAATCTGTAAACATGTGTGAAACCAACGGGCTGTGTTTTTCTTGCAAGACTCTTGAGAGTTCTTTTAGGAACCAACTTTACTGGATGCAGACGTCTTAGTCTGGCTTAGACGTTCCTGCTTTTGCAGGTACATGGAAATATCAGTTTGGCAGCTTGGAAATCAAGAGTGTCCTTCAGTGGGTTCTTAAATCTCCTTTCAGATGATCCTGACATCTGCGTCGTGTCTCAGCCTACTTTCATGGGTTGATTTATTTCCTGGCTTTGTGCTGTCTTTCCTCACCTTTTCAGGTAGTGTATTACCTCATCAAGCTTTGTTTACAGAGACACCTGGTTTAAGGTGGCAGAGACTCCTTACCAGAGTCCCTGCCCAGGGGTGAATGCACCTTCTTTGGTTCCCTTTTTCCCTGGGAGCAGTGTGTCCGATTTGCCCACAGGTGGCTTTGAGGTTTGTCACTGCTGTGGATCCCTGGGTGCACCAGTCTGCAGCCCACCCCCTCAGTGCTTGTACCTGTAACGGGTGTTGAGGGTGATCTGCAGGGCGTGGCCTCTGTTTCTGCTAGAATGGGTTTTCCCATGGCCCCACGGGGATGACACTCGTCTTCCCTCCCCTACAGGGGGAAGATCTCCTTCCTTTGTCATGGAGAGAAAGGGAGGAACAAGGTGCCTGTGCCAAAGGGACACTTCTCAAAACGCTGACCCATTGTTTTAGACATGGCCAGCAGTGCCTGGCAGGAGAACCAGAGAGGAATCACAAACTTCCCTGCCGCTGCCACGCTCAGGAGTCCCACAGGCTCTTCTTGCCAGCCCATGTATGGCTACCGCCAAGTCCTTAACTATTTGAGCTGAATTTCCCTTAACAGCTTCTGACTGCTGCTGCCACAGCCAAGCCATCTCTCTGCAGGTGCTACCTGCTCCCTTTATGTAGGGTTATAGGTTGCTCAGGGAGCCCTACTTTCTGACGCAGGGGAGACGTGGTGAACTTGTAGTTTCGCTGGTCTTCACCATGGTAGGGGTGAGAACAGCACTCTCTCCAGTCCAGGCAGAGATTGCAAGTCTATTCTGCTCTCAGTAACCATAACTACCATATAGCATGTGCACCCATGAAGGCGGAGGTAAATGTATGCAGTTAGCCACACCTATATCTAGCAGAATTTAGGTGGCAGAAATTATTTAAATCTAGAAGATACACACATCTAGGCATACATAAGGAAGCCTAATTTCTCTGGAAGCTGTTCATGAGGTTGCTCATACTTTCCTTAACAGAAAGTTAACGCATGTGTAGTAAGTATATGGTATGTTATATAGAGATAATATATTGTCTGGGATTCTGTGCCTGATTTATTTCTCTTAACATTATGCTTTTAAGGTGCATCCATCTTCCTAAACACTGTCTGAAACTTGTCCTTGCTTGTAGCTGAGTAGTATTCTATTACATACGGATCCCCGTTTTCTCTAGCCACTCCTCTGTTGGACACAGAGCCGGCTTCCAGGGTTCAGATGCTACAAACTCTGCAGCTGCCAATGTTGCTGTGCACAGCTGTAACGCAACGGCACTGACTTTTTGGGAATATAAAAAAAAGTTGAATGAAATTTCTATTTTTAGAAATTTCCATACTGATTTCTATAAAACTTGTCCTAGACTAGATTTCTTCCAACAGTTGAGAGGCCTCTATTCCTCTACAGCCTCACCAACACCTGCTAATCTTTGATTTCTTGAAAATTGTCACACTTTCTAGAGTGAGATGAAATGTTGGTGGTGTTTTAATTTTCATTTATCTAATGGCCAGTGAAGTAGAACATTTTCTTCATGTATTTATTGCCCATTTGTATTTCTTCTTGTAAAAAGTGTCTATTTCAGCTGCACATTTTTTGATTGGGTCTTTATTTTGGGGTGTAATTTTTTGAGTTCTTTATATATTCTACATATTAGTCCTCTTTGTGAGTGTAGCTGGCTAATTTTTTTCAGTACTGTAGGTTGACTCTTCACTCTGTTAACTGTTTTCTTTGTTGTGCAGAATCTTTATAATTTGAAATAATGCCATTTATTGATCACTTGTTATTGCCATGTTTAGAGTTGTGTTTAGAATGTCTCTGTCTACACCAACGACTTCATGAGTTTACTTATTTTATCTTCCAACTGATTGAGCATTTCTCATTTAATACTTAGATCTTTGATCCATTTTGGTTTTAGTGTAGCATGTAGTGAGGGATCTGGGTTAGGCTCAGTCTTCTGCATGTGGAGAGCCAGTTTTCCCAGCACCATTTGCTAAAAAGCATTTCTCCTATGCACTGTATGTCTTTGCCAAAGACTGAATAGTTGCATGTGTCTGCGCTGTTTCTGCACCCCCTCTCCTTGATCCACGTGTATATTTTTATACCACAGTCATGCTGTTTTTAAGTCGCTGTAGTCTTACAGTGTAACTTCACATCAGGCATTACCGTGTCTCCACTAACAATCGTGTGGTCCAGGATTTGTTTTTCATTTGGGTCACTTCTGGGTTTGTATGAATTACAGAATAGTTTCACTATTTGCTGTAGGAAATGCTGTAGACATTTTGACTGGGACTGTGTTAAGTCAGCTTTGAAAGTATGGTCATTTTGACAACACTGGTTCTGCCTATCCAGGGGCACAGGATATTCTGTTTTCTGATGTTCCCGTCAATATTTTTCAGAATATTGTCGTTTGCACTGTGGAGACCATTTAGCTCCTAGGTTAGGTTACTTACTAAGTACTTAATTTCCTTGATGCTACTGTAAAGGATATTGCTTTCCTAAAGTCTTTCTCAGTGAGTTTATTATTGGTGTATGGGAATGCTATTTATG
This sequence comes from Hydrochoerus hydrochaeris, assembly GCA_004027455.1. NCBI lineage: Eukaryota > Metazoa > Chordata > Mammalia > Rodentia > Hydrochaeridae > Hydrochoerus > Hydrochoerus hydrochaeris. Next base: position 10,891 of record PVLA01016074.1, read on the forward strand.
TTTACGTGTTGAGTTTGTATCCTGGTACATTTGCTAAATTTCATTATCAATTCTAGGAGTTTTTGGTGGAATTTTTGATTCTTCTGTATTAAGGAATATCTAATTCAAGGGTAAATTCCTTGTGAGGTAGAGGATACAGTATTTACAATGGTATCAGCATCAACCTCAAAATAATAACAGATTTTCTCTCTCAACCTGTACCCATCTTCCTGGAGCCTGCAGAAAGTAACCCCTCCTACCAGGAGCAGGTCAGCCCTCTGTGCTAAAATTGTCTTTCCCTCCACAATGCAGCCAGGTGCATGGGACCAGGTCCTGGATTTCTGCTCCCTTTCTTATCCTCGGGGCTGATGCTGGCCTCAAAATCTCCATTTCTCTTACTTAGCAAACAGGCTCAGTAAATTTATCTGTCTACTGATGAGAAGGAACCGCTTGTAAAATAACTGTTTTTTTTCTGTGGTGGTATGTACTTTTCATTTCTTTGTTGTCTTGTGTAATGAAAGGTTCTGGCTTTGAGATTTCTCTAGGTCACTTTTAGTTCTTTTTCCATGCAGTGCCTTCCTTATTTATTACTCTATCTCCTGTTCCACATCAGCAGCCCAAGGAAGCGAAGATACTAAGATAAGATGTTCAGTTTAGAGTTGGAGGTCTGGATGGGGATCTGAGGACCAGCCATATGTGCTAGAAACGTTACTAGAGAGTTCTGTCTCTGTTTATTTGGCATTAGCCAAATTAAAAATACAATGTGCTTCACTTTCTCAGTTGTTGAGTCCCTTGTTTTTATGATTCCTTGGGAGACTTCGCAGGAAATATCTGTGAGATTAGAACAGGATTCAAGTTCTCCTGGGCCCTTTGCTCGGCAGGATGGTATCTAACAACCAGAATTTCACTCCGATTTTTAAAGTATCACTTTCCTTCGATACTAGAGCCATCTGACTGTTTTCTAGACTTTAAGGATATGTACAATGCTTTTCCAAGCTTTTTAAAAAACTGACATTCCAATGAAAATGAAATTCAAATCACAGGAAGATGTGATTCTAAGCACAGACTCGTCACTGGAAACTTCTCCGAGTAAGGAAGTGTCAGCGGTGGAGAGGTCTCGGGCGGGCTTTCCAGGCGGTGCAATGGTCAGGGGCAGCCCGTTTGGTCTATTTCGGAGCAGTGATACAGGGACTCTGGTTCTATGCGATTGAACTCATGTATAGGGGCATTTTTCCCATGTGGAAAAAGAAAGTTGTTCCTAGGTAATGAGGGCGATTAGTCAGGTGCTGCGCTCCCCATTCAGCGTGGCTCCGATGCCCAGCAGGAGGACTGATGTGGATTTCCGTGCCTGGGACACAGTCTGGGCCTGCCAGGTGTTGGGCTCCTGGAGCGTGGTCTTCGGCTTGCCCTTGCCCCATGTGGGCCTGCCCCAGCGACTCAAGAGGCAAAGCGAAGGAGGCAGGATACGGTACAGCCAGTGAGAAAGAAAAGGGCTATGTGTGGGGAGGAAGAAGTCAAATCTTCATCATTTGTATATGACATAATCCTTTATATAGAAGACCAAAGAGTTTCACCAAAGACTCTTAGAACTAGCAAAAAATCCAGCCATGTAGCAAGATGCACATCCTCAGGCACACGAAGACTCCACTCTTACGACCTGATCATCTCCCCGGTTACCCCGACTCCCAGTTGGTTACCTTGGGGGTAGGATTGTGACATACTAATTTGGGGGACATAGTAAGCACACTCAGGGAAGAAGATAACTAACACACTTGGGGCTGCTCAGCTGCAGTAGGAGAACTGCCATGTGACACCAGGACAAATAGTAAGAAGTACGGGCCTAGAGACTGGAAGCCCAGAAAAGCCAGGAAGACACTGGCAATCCCATGCTTTTCCTCTTAGAAAAGGGTCCCCTTGTCCCTGAGACTGAGGCCAAGCTCATCCTGGGTGGCCGGTCTAAGGAGCTCACAAGAAAGGCCTAATGGGAGCAAAGTACGAGGAGTCCCGCGTGTCAGAGACAGCTGAGTGGGAGGAGTCCCGCGTGTCAGAGACTGCTGAGTGGGAGGATTTTCACTCACCACCCTTCTAGGTTCCAGTATATCCATGCTGCTTGTCTCAGGGTCTGAAAACCAGTCCAAACAGGATTTGGAGGGAGAGTACAGTGAAGAACAAACTTCTAAACTTGTAACACACAGTGAATCTCCAAAGAATCCTAGCCCTAATAGAACTGAGGATTCACGTATTGAGGGTAGGTCCCAGGGTATTGTCTATGGCCCCAGTGATAGGTGCCCTGAATGTTAACTTAATCAAAACCTGTGCTATCACAGATTTCAAATGAGAGAAGAAGTTGTGTCTGTGTGTAAGGGAGAGGAGGGAATAAAGAATCAATGAATGCTTCAGCTCCCAGAAAAGAAAGACAATAAATTATTCAATTTGAGCAATACAAAAAGGACAGAAATAGCACTTAATGACATTCTCTAGCAAAAAAAGCAGAGCAGCAAACTCGTGTGCTGAAGGTGTTGTCTTGAGAGAGTGGGACGCAGTAGTGAGGGTAGCATCCCGAGGCCAGCCTGTCTCCACAGACTTTCATTACCGAGTTTCAAATCACATTAACGTATGTTATTTGGATGAAAATGATAGTAGGAAGAACAAATAAATTTAAAAGGCTGCCCAAAATATAAAAGCTTAAGGGAGCAGGATAACATTTAAGAGTGCTTGCTCTGTCTAAGCGTAAGCAAGTCTTACAGAAATACAAATTCCTTCTAAGACTTCTTGGTTGGTATATTGGTCATAAATACTGCCAAATTTGTCACATGGGTAATAGTTTTATGGTGTTCTTGAAATGGAGATATTTTCATATCTTAAGTGCTAAAATCTGTTAACTGATACTAAATATTCTCAAATGGTGTAAAGAGGTAAATGTAATCAAAACACACTCAACTGCGAACCAAAGAAAATCAAATAAAATCGGGAAGTTTCCTTATCAGCAACGTTGCTATGTCCAGTAGCAATGCCAGTGTGGTGCCCTGGTGGGAAATAGGCCAACTGCAAGTTCCTTTTAGGGAAGAATATTAACACCTTAGAGAACTCTTCAGTGCTGGGTAGCAGGGCTTTGGCCTAGCAAGGCTTCTCCTACACCTAGGGTGGGTCTTCTGTCTTCAGTAAGTCCATTGGGCCACACCCAGAACTATGCTGATCTAACTTAGTTGGGTAATTCTTATTTAAAGAGACACAGTCAGTTAACTATCACAGACTATATGTTAGGTAATGAGATTGCACTACTGTTAAACATGCTTAATTTGAAAATATGGAAATATAAATGAAGGGAAAGAAATTGAAACAATTAGGAAAAAAGGATATAATGCCTTTAACTTATTCTCTTGTACTTCAGACTCTAATATTTATATTGTGAAGTAGTTAAAAAGAACATGCACCCAAAAAAGGAAAGAGAAAACCTCAAATTTATGCAATGCGGAATGAAAAGAGGGAAATCACTACAGATCTTGTTGAAATTCAGAAGATCATCAATACCTACTTTGAAAATCTTTACTCACATAGGATGGAAAACACAGAAGAAATGGACAGAGTCCCAGATATGTATGAATTGCCAAAGCTGAATCAAGAAGATATAAAAATTTTGAATAAACCAGTATCAATTAATGAAACTGAAAATTTAATTAAAAATTTATCACCACCAATAAAAAGCCCATGTCCTGATGGATTCAATGCTGAATTATATAGGGAATTTAGAGAAGTTTTAATGTAAATACTCCTGAAACTCTTTAATGAAGTTGGAAGGAAAGCAATACTCTCTAACTCATTCCTGGAGGCAAGTAAGTACTCTGACACCAACACCAGAGAAAGACCCAACCTAAAAAGAACTACAGGCCAATCTCCATAATGAATATAGATGCAAAAATCCTCAATAAAACACTAGCAAACAGAATTTAGCAAATCATCAAGATTATATACCGTGACCAAGTGGGATTTATCCTAGGAATGCGGGTTAGTTTAACATAGACAAGTCAATAAATGTAATACACTATATCAGCAGAGCCAAAGGCAAGTATAACATGATCATCTCAGTACATGCAGAAAAAGCTTTTAAGAAACTCTAATACTTGTTCATGAAGAGAACTCTTCAGCACATTGGAATAGAAGGTCTTTACCTCAATCTGATAAAAGCCATCTATGACAAGCCAACAGCCAACATCATACTAAATGATAAAAACTGAAAGCTTGTATTGTAAAATCAGGAACAAGACAAGGATGTCCACTATCACCACTCCTATTCAACATAGTTCTAGAAACATTAGCCGAGGCAATTACACAAGAGAGAGAGAAACGAAATAAGGATAGAAAACAAAGAAGGTAAGCTATCATCATTCACAGATGACATGATACTCTATGTAGAAGACTGAAAAAACTCCACTGAAAGACTCCTAGATTTAATAAATGAATTCAGTAGTGTAGCTGGATACAAAGTCAACACTCAAAAATCAATAGCATTCCTGTACACAAACAACAAACTCACTGAGAGAGAAATTCAGACAGACCACATCCTTCACAATGGCATCCAAAAAAATGAAATACTTAGGAATCAATCTAACAAAGGAAATAAAGGATCTGTATATTGAAAATTACAGATAGGCTGAAAAAGGAAATCAAGGAGAACAGAAAATGGAAAGATATCACTTGCTCATTGATGAGAAGAACCAACACAGTGAAAATGCCCATAATTCCAAGATTGTTGTATAGCTTTAATGCAATTCTGATAAAAATAACATTAGCATACTACACAGAACTAGAGGAAACATTCTTAAAATTAATTTGGAAACAGGAAAGACCTAGAACAGTGAAAGAAATCCTGGGCAAGTAAAGGGGCATCAAAATCTCTGGCCTGAAATTATACTACAAAGCTACTGTGATAAAATCAGCATGGTACCTGCAAAACAACAGACCTGAGAATCAGTGGAACAGATTAAAAGATGCAGACACAACTGAAAACATTCAGTCACCTTATCTTTGACAAAGGGACCAAATATGCTCACTAGAAGAAATACAGCCTCTTTAATAAGTGGTGCTGGAAAAACTGACTTTCCACATGCTGAAGACTAAAACTAGGCCCATATCTATCACCATCCACTAAACTAAAGTCAAATGGATCAAAGATCTAAATATTAAAACAGAAACACTAAATCTGCAAGAAGACAAGGTAGGTAGAAATCTTGAAGACATAGGGATTGGCATAGAGTTCATGAACAAAAATCAAACTGCATGGGAAATACTTCCCAGAATCCACAACTGAGATATCATCTTATTAAAAAGCTTTTGCACATCCGAAGAAACCATCAAAAGAATGAAAAGAAAACACACAGACTAGGAAAAAAATTTCAGCTAATTGTCCCTCAGACAAAGGACTTCCTTTTAGAACATATAAAGAATTGAAAAAATTCAAATTCCCCTAATTCAAAGACCTAATCCAAAAAAGGGCTTCTGAGATGAATACACACTTCTCAGACAAAGAAACAAGAATGGCAAATAAGTCTATGAAAAAAAATGTTCAACATCATTGGTCATTTGAGAAATGCAAATTAAAACAACAATGAGGTTCTACCTCACCCCAGAGAGAGTAGCTATCATCAAGAAATCAACTAATAACAAATGCTGCAGAAGGTGTGAGGAAAAAGGACCCTCCTCCACCATGGGTAGGAGGGCTGATTGGAACACCCATTGTGGAAACCACTGTGGAGATTCCTTAGAAAACTGGAACTAGAGGCTCAATCCAGCCATTCCCTTTCTGTGTATCTTCCCAGAAGAATTAGAAACATCATACTGCAGTGATACATGTGCACCATGTTAATAGCAGCACAGTTTGTAATAGCTAAATCTTGGAAACAACCCAAATACCCATCAATCAAGAAATGGATAAAAAAGATGTGGTATTTTTATACAATGGAGTACTAGTCAGCCATAAAAAAGGATAAAGGAGAATTTTATAGGTAAATGGATGCAACTTGCAACCATACTCATGGGTGAGACAAATCAGACTTGCATGTGTCTCCCTTTGTGAGAAATTGAAAGGGCAAATAAAGTCTAAAATGTACAACAGATATTGTTAAATGGGAAGAAATTGTTTAAAATGAAAAAGGAACTAGGGTGGGGGAGAGGGCAAAGGAAGGAAGGGAAAAGGGAGAAAAATGTGAGTTAGCTATGCTATTAGTGTCTCCTAGTTCACTAAAAAGGAAGTTTTGTGCTAATATTGATTGGATAATTTTTATGCACATATCTCATACACTGAGTAACTACTTTGATATAATAATATGCAATATATTAACTATTGTTATTCTACTATTATTTTGCTATGAAATTCTGCTTTACCTTTTGCCATAAAATAAAATTTTAAAAGATAAAAAAAGAATATGCACAATAAAATTTCATAGTTGACCTACAGGTGTCTGTTGCACTATTCCTCCATCCTTTCTACAGGCTTCAATTTTTACAGAATAAAAATTGAAAAAGTTTAAGTAGCTAATTCCGGCAGCGTAATGAGTTAGGTGCTTTACCATGCCCCAGGGGAAGTGTAAATTGGCAAGTTGTCTTTTAAAATTGGGAATAAATATTAAAAAGCTTAATATATATTCTTAATTTAGACCACTGGGAATGTGTTGTAATAGTTCATCGTTATATATGCCTGTCCCCTAGGATTGGGCTGGAACGCAGTATGGACCCCAAATCTGTGGATGCTCAAGTTCCTTATATGCAATGGAATCATACTGCCTCTAACCTACAAATGTGCTCCCCTAAACTTTGAACTATCTCTCAATTACTTATGGTATCCAAATAATTCAAAAGCTGTATGAGTGCTTCTGGTACTGTATTGTTTACAGAAGAAAGAAAAGGGAGAAATAGTTGTAGCATCTGTTCATATATTTGGTATATTTTTCCACTATTTCTGATATTCGGTCGGTTGACTCTCCAAATGTGGATGCCGTGGATACAACGGAGAGATTTGCACAGGGCTGAAGAATATCCACTGTTTTATAATTTACACGCTAGCAATCTAGGAAATAAAGATAAATTTAATGGTGGAGCATTTGTTAATAAAGCAATAGATGAACGTAAAAATATTTCTGGTTTTCTTATGTTGGAAAGTACTTTTGTTATATCCTCCATAAAAAGAAGTTGATACTAAATTATATAATTAATTATTTTACATCTCAATGATATAAAATAATTTTTTCCTAGTGAAAATGGTCTTCATTAAAACAAGTATAATATTCATGGTTATAGATCATGATTTATCATCATCATTTCCTTTAAGCTTTTCACTTTTTTTACAAAAATTGCCTTTTTGGGTAAAGCAGAGGAATTCTGAGCTCAGACCCAAGACACATCCAAGTACACAGCACGGGATCATCGCCAAGGTCCTGCTGGCCTCACTGCCCGTGTCTCGGCGGCAGTGAGGCACCTCCAGAGGTCACTCCTTCCTTCTGAAGGACGGACGGACGGACCGCAGGGTTTTCTGGAGCGAAAACGCCGGTGCAGACAGCTCCTCCTGGGAATTACCCTTGAAGCTTTCTCTGTGTAAACTCCCGTGAATTTATATCTTGTTCTTTTCTGTAATGAAGTCCTAGTTTTAACATAGCAACAGTGCTGTTGTGTGAACTTTAGCAGCGTGCCAGTTTACAACAGCTGTTAAGAGATTTCCAAGTTTGTGTCTCAATGATCTCTAAACCCACGTGATAACACAGGAAAATGGTATTAAAATAAACGTAGAAGTGGTGATTGCATGATTTTCTGCTTTAAAAATGATTTTATTTCAATCTGAAATGAAAGGATAATTAAAGCGTGTGTATGTTTTCAGTGGAAAGGAATTGTCCAGGCGGCGCAACATCACGGTGTTAACTGCCCAGAAGGGAAGATGTTACTGGCATACACAGGCAGCTACAGCCTGGCTTCTGTGGGTATTCCTGAGGTTATAGGACAAAGGGCATACGTGAAAACCTATTTAGGTCATCAGCAGATGTTAAATATCCTACTGTGCATCTCAGATGGAAAAAAAATTGCTCAAACCCACAGTGCGTGGGAGGAGACAGTTGAGCAGTGGAGAAACAAAGGCTGGAGGAGCATGTGCAGTGGGATTTCCGGGGTCTGGCGGGAGTCAGACGTGAGTCCTCCTGGCCAGCGATGCAGGCTGACAAGTTCCACGGCAGCGCTGAGCCGAGGGAGGCCGAGCTCTTCAGCAGACAGCACGGTTCAATTCAGGGTTTTTCCCTTGACTTCGAAATTTTAAAAAAATTTGTTTCATTAACCTTTAAATTTGGGGGAAAAGGTACAACCTGCAAAGTGAGTGTAAAGGACACAATCAAAAGTTGTTTGGGCCCAGGAAGGAGGATTGCATGAGTGTAATTTGAATTCCTGGATGGCTCCGGATGACGCCAAAACTCGGGACTCATTCTAGATTTCCCACCCCCACCCCCATTTTAGTTGTGCAAAAGCAAAAAGCAGAAGACAGGAGCAACATCAGATCCTTTCCGTGTGATGGGGCACCCTGCCTGGGGCTCACCGGCGGGCTGGCCGGGGAGGAGGAAGTGGCCGACTGAGTCCTTCACCCCAAACACACAACACGGAAAACCTTCCTCGTGAAGAGTCTAGGTTCATTCTCCTCCCAACTCTATGGAGGCTCCGAAGAAGTGCTCCCTTCACTGGGGAAAGAAATGAGATATATCCAACCTGTTTGCTGTTAAGTAATGGGAATATTTCCCTGATGTAGAGCATGGACTATCCTTAGAGGAAGAAAGGCCACCGTTATTCATGTTTAACTTCTGTTGTTCCCACTACCTTCTGTCTCTCCAAACAAAACAATCTTTGGGGTTAACTGTAGTGTTTGTTTTCAACATGTAAAGAAGGACATTGCACGTACTACTTGAATTCTGAAGATGTCATTCCTTTCTGAGCTTAGTAGTTCACTGAACTCAGCCTGCAGAATCAGGTTGCCAAGGGCAGTATTTTATGGGGACCAGGGGCATCCTCAGAGAGGAAGAGCTTTAGGATCTGGCTTGTGCTTTGGAGTTCACTGCTCAGGTGGGGAAGAGCATCTGAAGCCATCTGACTCAAGACAGTTTTAGGGTTGTGGACGGCGAAGTCCCCCAAAGCCGTTTCTGGGTTGAAGGTGGAGAGTGAGCCTTCCTGGAAGGTTGTTAAGAGGAAAATGAGGGCCGGGGATTTAGCTCAGTGGCATAAGCACCTGCCTGGCAAGCACGAGGTCCTGAGTTCAAACCCCGGTACCGCAAAAAAAAAAAAAAAAAGAGGAAACTGAACCGCGTAGGGCAGGCAGGCGGCGGACGCGTGGGAGGGCAGCGCAGGAAGGCTCCAAGCGGGATCTTCTCAAGCAGAGTGGGAAATTGATCTTTCCATGGCTCTGCACTCATTCATTCTGTCGACTACAGCCACTGTGTAGGGGTCGCCCAAACACAAGCAGCCGGAGACCATGGACTGGGGGACAACATCTTCCGGAGCCTGAGGATACAGATGAAGGTTTTCCAAGGACAGCAATGGGAAATATCAGGAGCTTGCTCATAGTGACAGAGAAAGGCTTGCAGATCAGGGCCAGGCTGCATTGTGTGTCTGAAAATTCAGAAGCAACTGCCAGCCTGAGAGGTGCTGGGAAAGACCAGGAAGTATGAATCAGACCCAGCTGAGCTGGAAGGGAGCAAACGAGCTAAGAGCGCTTCAGTCAAATTTTTAGCAATCACCTTCTTGCTGCTCTAGAGACCTGAGACATGGGACTTGTGTTTCCGGTGAAGCAGCAGACTCCTAAGTATATCCTCATTGGGGTCGTGTAACTTTTGCATGGATTACTCTTGCTTTCTGAACACTGTCTTCCCCTTAAAGAAAGTTAGGGTTCACTTGGGTGACCCAAACATAAGCCCCATATGATTTAGAGAACGCACACCATTTTTTAAAAGTGCCCTTCCTTCCCTGGCCACTCAGGATGTGAGAGATGACGGCAGGGATGCAGTGGCCCTTGGTGAGCCTCAGAGGAGGGGGAGGCGCTGACTCGGAGAGCAGACGCGTGAGTGACTGTCAGGCGGCAGGCCAAGGGTAAGGGGAGCAGCGCTGCCAACTCTCCACTCCCCCAGCAAGCGCTCCAACTTCCCAGCTGCTGCCAAGACACATTTTATTTTTCTGACATGAAATATGTATATAATTCTAGCTTGGTTTTTTTAAAACACAAGAGGGTTGATTCTGTTTATGCCTCCCTCCACTCCCACCCAGTACAAACACTGGCCTCCAGCCTGGTGGTGACGCCAGGATCTAACACATACCCAGGACGCCAGGAGGCAGATGGCTAAGTAAATATCCTCCAAAGGCAGACACTGTTTTAAACCAGGTAGGCATGGGGGGGCTGGGGGAGAGGCTCAGGCGAGGGGCTGGGTGGGAGTGTTCTCCAGAGCCACTGGATGACTTTTTGCTTGGAGTTTGGTGCATTGGTCTTGTCCCCACATCTGGATTTCCGGCATCACCCTCTGGACACAAACTTTGGTGGCTGAAGCAGGGAAACAGCAGACCACTGAAATAGGGTCTGTTTCAGGATGCTCCGTGCGTGCACCCAAAGCACACAGCAGAGCACCCTTGTGTGCAGATACTGTTCATGGGAGAAAGGGAGCTTACTTAGCACAAAGGGAAGATATTGGGTCATGAAAAATACATGAGATTAACAGGCCAACATGCCTGTGAGTTTGTGGCGCACCCAGGTGTGGACACACTGATAAAGGAGGTCACACTGCTATGCCATTGCAGCCACCACCTCGCTCCTCTTATTGCCTGTGGTTATGCATCAGGTACGGAAGGAGTAACGGGAAACACGGCTCTCAGGGCAGCATGGGAGTCCGTGGCATCTCGCATCAGTTCTTGTACGTTTCTGACAAGCCGTTAAATATCATGCTGTGTTCTGGGTTCTAAAGTGTTAATTTTACTAAGTCTTAACAGATGCATTGTTATTATGTAAATTTTGAATGAGTAAATAATAAATCATCAGTAAAGGAAGGACTTAGCATTTTTCTGTAACTTGATTATGAGAAACACAGAAAGGAAACCATGAATTCAGCTTAATTTCTGGCATTTGCCTTCTAGTCTCGGTCAAAGAGCTGTAGAAAGGTGAACCAGAGCAGTCCCTTCTTCTTGAGCAGGTCTGCCGTTAGGGTTTTGGCACAGTTGGGAGACAAAGACAGAGAAAGGTAAGGAAAGGCCTTTACTGCTGGCATGGGAGGGCTGCTGGGGGGAGCCAGGCCCTCAAAGTGAACGCAGTTGGGAGTTACTCTCCGGGACTGCGATGGGGTGCAGACTCCGTGGGCGCACAGGTCATCAGGTCAG
>PVLA01016075.1:0-22249 GCA_004027455.1 Hydrochoerus hydrochaeris
TTTTTTTCAAGTGGAGCCATCATTGCATTTGTCAAATAAGACACAGATAATGCATACTCACTGCATATTCTTAAAAGAAAGCTAATAACTATCACTAAGATAATTTCACATTTGACAATCCAAGACTCAAAGACAGAAATCAGTTTATAAGACTCACTTGTCTAAGATCAGAAACACCATTTTGTCAAGGGCAATCTCATTTACTCACCAAGACTCATCTTGAGCATGATAAAATATTTTGAATGCACCTCAAAAGCACAAAGCAGAAATACACTAATATGAATATATTAATATTATATACTGCCTCTTAGAAGTACACTTATATTTCAAATAGTTTCCATATATAATATCTAGGATGGCTTTGTTTTGGATATATGTATTCATGCATGATGATGTTACCACTATATAGGCAATAAATTCCTCTAGGTAGCTATCCAATCACCTAAAAAATGAACTCCTTATTTTATTACTATTATCATTGTTATTATTATCACTATTATTATTTGTTGATGTTCTTATATTAAGAATACCTAAGTTAATATTAATATTAATATAATATACCAATATTTGTGAATTCAAGCTCTAATGTTGAGAATTCTTACTGAGGTTAATTGCTAAGAGAACTCCTGTGGGTACTATAAATGTCAGACAGTGAGGGCTTCTCCTCAGTTTATGGCATTATAAAATGTTTCTCTGTTATATTGCTCAGTGTGCCAATTCTACATTTTTGCTGAATGTATTAATGGTATAGAAATAAATATATTTCCTGAACTATGTTTGATATTTTCCCATAAAAATCTATGTACATAATATGTATGAATCACTATTGTCAACAGACTTTCTACTTAATGATACAAAATGCCAGGAAATATACCCAGGTAAGATAAATTCCAACTGGAAGAGCCAGCATTCTCATTGGAACCTCCTGACTCTCTTCACTCCTAAACCAATATACTTAATTTGACTAATGTTTTCAAAGAAACTCAGCTGAATCTGGGTTCACAAAAGGAGCTGAGGGAAAGTGGAAGATTCCATTTCTTAATCCTTGAGTACTGAAGTGTTTCACCACTTGTCTATAAAAAACACCAATATTTCTACTGAAGTGAGAATATAGTAACTATCACTATGCATTTTTAAAATAAGATTTCACGGCCTTTGTTTGCTCAAATGTGACATTATGGGGCATATAGGTTAAGGTGAGGAATGTAAAGGAAAATATAAGTTAGGAAGTGGAATCCGAAAAACAAAATAAGAACAACATAATTGTCATTCTTGGCTATTCTATCTATCAGTTGCTTCTCCTGAAGCAGAGATCTTTGAGATCTTTGGGCTTCTCTTACAACTAAAGGTAACTTAAAGATAGGCTAAAAATGATGATGTTAACCAAATAGTTTAGTGGGAATTAAACAAATAATTGTCCAAAAAAAACCAGAATATGTGATATGTTCAATAGGATTTAGTTAATATTATCACTATTATTCTAACAGTGAACATTAGTATCAGAGTTTTACTCTATCTGTAAAATGAAATAAATATTACCAACCATACAGGTTACCCTAAGTATTAAAGAGAATCATGTATGCAAAGAATTTCTACCATAATTTCCATGAAACAATCACTAAAATTGTTATTACAGTGTTAACTATTGTAAATATATTGGATTTAATGAAAATTATTAAAATTATTTTACAATAGCTATTTTATATTTTCATTGCATTCTCCTCAGTATGGCCCTGCCATTGTTTATGTTAACTTGTACATATTTATCTAACTGAAAATCCTTTCTGATGCTCTCACTCTGATAGACTAAAGACAAAGGAAGACATTACCAAGCTAGTATCCATGATTTGCTGCATCAAATTCTATGTCAAGTCTTTAACTGTTTTTTTATTTGTTTTTCTTAGACTTCATTTGTTAGTAATGACATCCTTTGAATCAATGGCTATGCCATTCTTCCTCTGTCTTCTTTGCTAGGCATAGCTGCCACTATGTTTGAAAAGTATTACTTCAATTTGGGTTCTTAACTATCTGAATTAAGTGTATTTAATTGACCTCCTTTTTTGTGTGTGTTCCCAAGAGTTGTTCATTAATATCTTCTGTAAAATCTTCATCCAGAAGACAACTTGAGTAATGCACAGGAATTTACAACTCTTCATTTTATTTTACAAAACAAAACAAAACAAAACCAGTAAACTAATACAATTTTACAGCTCAGTAACACTCATTATTTACTACAATTAAGGGCCACAAGAATAGGAAGCTGGTAAAATTGTCATACCAACTTGTGTGTTAAAGATTTGGATTCTTTGAGACATTTTATTTTATTTCTCTGATTTATAAAACACTATGAAAATTAATCATTCTGTTAGTATAGACAAAAGAATGTATTAAAGTTTTTCAGGTAATATAATTCATTTCAAAATTAACTACATGGTGAATAAAGACAACAAGACTGAGTTTGATCGAGTCTGATCACAGAAATTCCAAAGATCCAGAAAGTCATATTTACTGTGTTTCTGCTCCTGCCGACTGTGATGGCCTATGACCGCTATGTGGCCATCTGCAAGCCCTTGCACTATGCAACCGTCATGAACTGGAGAGTGTGCAGCCTGCTAGTGGGAGTGTCCTGGGTGGGAAGCTTTCTTCTTGCAACCATACAGGTCCTCTTTATCTTGCCACTTCCTTTCTGTGGCCCAAATGTCATCAAGTCACTTTATGTGTGCTCAGAACCCTCTGCTCAAGCTGGCCTGCACTGATACCCACACTGGGGATCTTTGTTGCTGCCAACAATGGCTTCATCTGTATGTTAAATTTCCTGCTTTCCCAGGTCTCTTATGTATCCATTCTCTTCTTCTTAAAGACCCACATTGTAGCAGGGAGGCATATTTATGTCAATGAGACCTGTAAGGAATTTATCCACTGACAAAGCAATTACTGTTTTCTACAACATGATAACTCCCAATTTAATCCTTTGATCTATTTTTTAGGAATGCGTCAGATGAAAAATGCTATTAGGATTTCTTTTGGTAGGAAAGTTCTGTCAGGTGGCATAAATGTCTCTTGAGCACAACACTGATTTTAAAGATGGAAGGGTCCAAAGGACAATTTTCAGTTCTATCACCAAGGAAAACTTATAGGCCATGTAGAAACATATTTTCATTCATAGATTTTGCGTTAAGGATGCAGAAAAAGTTAGACAATGTAATCCAGGATCACTCTTTGTATGTTTGGAAAATGTCCTGCCCTCACAGCTTAGTTTTTCTAGCTTCATCTGTGTGGGTAGATTCATGGGCGTTTCTTCTAACAAAACTCAAGTAAATAGGTGTGGAACTGGTTTCTCTGAATTCATGGAAATGAAAGGTTTATGCTAATACTGTTTGGAGAATCTTATAAGTCCATATTTAGCATGGTGATAAACTACCTTAAAGATAACAATACTCAGTATATTGACTGTTGCTATTCTATTATATTGTTATGAATTTTTTATATTTTTTATGATTTAAAATGTTAATCTAGGTAACAACATGTTACTTTTAAGAAGTAATGCCTGCAAGATTCAAAAAGTTGGGTCCTGTTGTTATACTCATTTTATTCAATAAAACTGCTGACAGTAGGCACATTCTTAAAATAACATTGTGCTGAGTCAGAACCCACAGTATGATTGAATTTTCAGACCATACTCTACTCCCATGATCTCTAGAGGTAGTGATGAAGGAATTAATAATTATTACCATTTACGAGACAAAAATTTTGCTGGGCACATTGTATATCGTAATTAATTAATCTGTCCATAAAACCTAAAAATATTCTTTAGTATCCCTTGCAATTTTACAGGTTAAACTTATGCTCATCTTTCCAGGAACATTATCCTGCCTGAGACAGTTACGTGTAATAATGAATATGCCTGAAAGCAGCCTCACAGGTAGCTCAATGTTGGGTGTATTCTGATGGATCATTGTGTCCTGATCTTCAGTAACAGGTCTGGCTGCCTTTTACCTGCTTGTGTTACTCTGCTCTGCTGCTTTTGGCTAGGAATTAAGCCCTGCTGTACCAGCACACCCTCTGCCACTGTGTCCTTGCTTTGGAGCTAACCAAGGATGATCTCACTCTTCTGAAACCATGAATTAAATCAACCCTTTCTCTGTAAACTGAAGGTAGCATGCAGTTTGAATAAATAGTAAAGGAAAAGTGTACTTATTTCTATAATTAAAACCCACTATGTGCTTCAGAGGCCTTTGGAATTGGTTTCCAAGATGAGTTTGGAAAATTTTGGAAATGAAGGCCTGAGAAGCTTTAGATGGTTTAAAAGAAGCCAAATGAGTGATGCTACTCATAGCTTAGACAACCAGAATGCTGTGAGGAATATGAACAATAAATGTCAAGATGAGTAGGTTTCACTTCAAAACAAAGGCCCCATTGACAGACACGTGATGCCAAATGTAATGATACTAAAAATAATAATACTAATATACTTGCATTTTTATGTATTCTGTAACTTTACAGAAGTTTGAGAATGAGGTCAGGGACTAATCCTGTAAAGATTCTTTTAGGTGGCATAAATCTCAGGCTGTGGCATATGTACTGCTAGCTGCCTTTAAACAGGTATAAAATGTGAATTGGGGGCAAAAGTTCAAAGTTAAAAACTTAAATAGTGACCAAAAACAAACCGTAAAAAGTTGTGGCTAAAAAAAAAAAATGTGATCCTGAAGAGATTAGTTCCATTAAGTAGAAATCAAGTACTTTGTACAATAATGAGAAAAGGAGGCTTTGAGGACAGCTCAAAAATCAGTAAAATGCCACCCACTGTTAGATGAGGGAAACTATGTATGAAAGCTTCACTTGAGAAGAGTCCTCATGACCCCTATTTGAGCAGAGCCTCCCCAGGAACTGGTTGCCAGGGATTCCTTCAGGTTACTCAGACACTGAGTGGACACTCAGTGTCCACAACACTTTTGTCCACAGAGGCCTGACTGTGACTCCTTCTGACAGTAGACCAGGGTGTCACTCAAGTGATTGTGGTTTTATCAATATGCAGAAGGCAAGAGTTGTGAATCAAAGGCCTCCATTCAGATTTCAGAAGGTCTGGGAGACCAGCAAAGCATTCCCTGAGGACGAAGTGTATGAATCTATGGTAAGGACACCAAAGATACAATGGAACATAAAGATAGAAAGCCAGTAATGTGAATATCTACAGAGCAAAACAACTGCCATGATCAGAGGGAACTCAAGAGAGAAGTCTCACAGGCTGCAACCAGCAGTGAGATGTGCTCTGCAACTCCTGTTATTACCGTGAATCTTGGATGCTGCACAGGGAGCTCAGGACTTCATGTTTGCCATGTTAGGTTTCATTCTTGCTTTGCTTTGATTCCTTCTGTCTCCCTATTCTTTACCTTTTGAATGAGAGTGCTGACGTCATGCCATTGTTTCCCCAGATTATGTAACTTGTTTTTTATTGTTACAGAGGTTCACAGCCATGAGTTTGCCTTGACTCTTAAAAGGATTTTGACAGTGCTTTGAAGTTTCAAGGCATGGACTATTATTCTATAAATGTGGGCACTTGATGTGAAAGTTTTCTATTAATTTTTGGTCCTATTTCCTCATTAAAAATTGCTTCTAAAACTTAAAAACACTGTACAGACACTAAATAATTTCTGGATTAAATAATATTCATTTGGTTCTTATTTTCCATTTTAATACACATGTGAGTTTTGACCCAAGGAGCATTGGTAGTTGCTGGGGACATTGGGGTGAGCAAACAGATACCAGAGTTGTTCATTTACAAAGAATAGCTGGAGAAATGAGCACCACATTGGACACTAAGTTAGTGTGAGGATAATTGGTAAAACATGAACCTGGAGCTACAGAAACAGCCAAAATATACAAAGGACTAATATTTATTAGACCTGATCAGCATGTCAGAGAAAATAGTGTAAGTACACTAAATATTAAAAGTAAGGTCATAAGATTTGACTTAGAATGGTAACTCTAGCATTAGTTTAAGAAGTGAAAGGAAGGATAGAAGACACCCTCTGGAAGGGTGACTTTGCTATCTGAATGTAAATTTTGAAGGCTTCAACTTGCCTCCTGAGGGTGTGACTGACAGAGTGCAGTGGATGCCATTGAATACACTTCAAATCTCCTCCTTAGGCAAGTGCACCTGTGCCCCTGCTGCTCTGTGTCTGGGCCTATATCAGTTCACAGCCCTGCTTTTCTGTGCATGAGTTCATTAAAGAAAATAGGAGATTTACTAAACATATTATCCTACCCCTTATGAGCATCCTAGCAACAGGTAAATTAATGTTGTAGGAGGATGAGTATGTCATGGCCCCTTTCCTTCCAGGAAACCTGTTCAGGTTCCCAAATACAGTCTGTACTCTGGAGATGCCAGGTTCCAGGTTGAAGCCAGTCTTCAGTTGAAACCACACCCTTCCTTCCCCTGCCTTAATCAGTTCCCCTCACTGTGCTCCCTCCATGTCACTTCCATGATAACAGCACTCCCAGTCCGTGCATGGAGGCCACACATTGTGATATGGAGAGAAAGAAATAGTTCCCCATATTATTACAACTCATAGAGGAAGATAAGAAATTCAAAGCAAGAGTGAGATCTAGGATGTACCACTGCTCACGGGGTGACAGCGAGAACTGAGAAGATAGATCAGAGGTAAATATGCATTTTGGTGAGCGATGAAGACATTTCCAACTCCAGTCAAAGTGCCTTGCTGTAACTGCATGGGCAAAACACACTTTAGGAGTTCCCTCTACAATGGGCCAAGTAGAACCCCTTTCAGGAAAGCAGCACCTTGGAGGAAAATCTGACATCCCTGAAATCTCAAGGGGACAAAGGATGCTCCTTTCTTCATGTAGAGAGTAGTATCAACATCCCAGCTCAGAGGCATGGAAGCAGAAACACATGCCTCTGGATGCTCATGTATGCCTGCTGGCCTCAGGAGGCGGGAGTCTGGCTTTGTTTCATAAGTGAGGAAAGGCACTGAGAATGGAAGATACGTGTGGGATAAAACAGTGTAAAAACTTCCTTGTCTTCTTTATTTTGTGCATCATTTCACCACATGGAAGATCAAAGTACACATGAATAAGGGAAACTGCATTTGGAATAAAAGTCTCTCTGGCTTCCTCAGAGCTAGTTTTGATAAACTTTCTCTTTTCCATCAAAATAAATTTATACCCTTGTTTCTCTGGGAGTGAGAAGTGGAAGAGTCCTTCAAATCTTTAACAATACTGCTGTGAGTAGGTGGCCTCTCCACTCTTGTCTGATAGGTCAGTTCTACATTTGTCTTTGGAAATACAGTGGCACATCAGACCCTAAATGCTTTTGTTTGGGAACAATTTGATTTACAAACAGAAACATTGGGAAACAATTTGCTTTTTGTGTTAACATTCTGTCAGGTGAAGAACATGACCATGGCCATCTTTTCTAGAATCCTAGAACAATTAATTTCATGAGCCAAACCAACACTGCATAATGATTATTCTCAGAGGTATTTGCTAACACTTCACAGCTCTACAAGACAAAGCTGACAAACCTTAAGACTCACTCCCAGCACAACTCTTTTTTTTTTCTTTATGTGTAACTAAACTTGGGTGCAAAATGAATGATGTGCTACACTTCAATAAAACACATTTCTAATTGACATAGACATAAATCCAGGAATATACAAGGTGGTACTTATTCAGAGTGTGGGATAGTGATAGAACAAACATAAAGTCAGCCCAAGTGAAATTTACCTATGTGCTCATTAAGCCAAGTTTCTTTGATGTTGAAACTCCAGGAGTTAGTAAAGATCCTGTTTGGGGAATTGATCATTGGAGGAGAAAAAGGGAATCTATAATGGGTGTATTAAAAATGATGACTGTTCTGGGCCTAAATGTAGGAAAGATTAAAAGATTTAAGAATATTCAAATATTGCTGTGATTTGTGGTAGAAGATCTGCTCACCCATCATGGAAATATCCAGCTGCTGTGTTTTAATTCTTAAAAGCAGAGTTCTTCAAATATACACAGAAATGGATATTAAAGAGTTGGGGTGGTAGTTCAGGGACTGTACAAAGGAATTAGGATGAATTTCTGATATGGCCCCATTAAGCTGAGATTCCAGATTTCATTCACACTTCATAGAGCTAAGAGCTGAAGGGAGGATAGGGTAAGAGAGAAAAAAGAAAATGCAGATATACCATGCACAGGCACAAATTGCCTATGATGCATGTGATCAATATAAATATATCAAAAATGTACCAATTAAATTATTTTTTTAAAAGGAGGTTAAAAGTTTATTTGGTAGGTTGGTGAAATACAGATTAAAGATGGCTTACTGCAAATGAACTGGAGATTCTCATGATGTTTGGCTGACTGTTGATGAAGGGATTAACAGGCTCAGAGAAAATGCAATGGTGGGGTGAGTTTGTGAGGTAAAACCTACTCATCCACATGTGATTGTCCAGAGGACACACCCTTCACCAGGACCTTAAGTAACAGGTTTGCAAGAGGAGCACCAGCTCCCTTACAGTGCTCTATCACTGGTCTTCAAGGCAAGACCTCGCAGTGGATGCCATGGTGAATTAACTGGGCACCATAAATATTATGGGTGTAATTGAAGTGTGAATGCAATGGCAAAGTAGCAGCATTCAAAACTCAAAAGTTAGGTGAACTTATAATAATGGAACTCAGAGTCACATGGTTTCTTCATGATCAAAATGGTCTGGCTCATGTCAGGCTTTGGTGTTGACTAACTAATCATCCTCTTTCCAGAAGTACAACAGGAAATCTGCTACATGTTACCAGAGTTGTTTTAGTAGAAAATGTTCAGAAAAATGAATGAAAATGAAACTTGAACCTTTACAACAGTGAGTCAAACCACTCACCTAGTCATCCGATATCAACCTGTGTTCACAACAAAAATGCTTGAATAAAGTAAAAGCCACATCTGAACTAGGAAAGACTGTAGATTACTGTCAAAAAATTATACTGTAAGTTGTTCTGCTATCTTTTCCCAAAAGGATCTATGGCCTGCTACCAGAGTGACTGCATATTGATAAAAAGGAAATAATCAGAACTTATAGGACTACCAGACACTGGTTCTGAGCTAATATTGACCTAATGAGATCCAAAACACCATAGTAGTCATCCAGTTAAATCAGGGACTATGAAAGTTAAGTGATCAAGTGTGATTTACCTGAAGAGTCAACTTATAGTAAGTCAATCCTCAAGTCCCACCTGGGATAAACACATTTGGTACCTGGCAGGATCCCCATATCCTGTGAAGTGAGGGCCATTATGTTGGAAAAGGCCGAAAGGAATACATTAGTTGTCTCTATCTGAGAAGATAGTACACCAAAAGCAAGACTGCATGTCTGTGAGGACTGCCAAGATTACTGTCACCATTAGACACACTGCATTCCTATTTATCTTTCCGATTAGACCTGAGCAAAATATCTTATTCTTCTGTGTCTTATTCTTCTGCCTTTCTCCACGATAGGGACCTAAGCATAGTCCAGTCTAGAAGATGGAGCAATAAGGCAACATCACCTTGGAAGCAGAGCACAGCTAATCCCGGCAACTGAACCTGTTTCTTCCTGATCTTGGACATTCTTACCAAATTCTCATTCTCATATTTTCTTACAGCAACACAGTAGCGAAAGGATAGTACATTGCATTGTTCTATTGTCTTCCTTCTCCCAATCTGTACTTATACACTCATAAGATGCTTCCAATTGAGGAAAACACAGGAGCCTGGAATATTGGTCATGATATATGTTATTTGGGCAACTCCTAATTGTGAAGTATTGCACAACTCAAAACCCATTTTTGGGTCATCTCAGAAAGCTATCAGTACAGTAACTAAATAAGCAGGTGAGAGACCACTGTTCCTATATTTTGTACAACGAGCAAACATATTGACAAAGGTAGAAGGTAAAGAGCTCCCCACACCACCAAACATATTCTATGTGGAAATATCCTTCATGCTGGAGGAAAGGAAAGAGTTAAGTCCATGACTAACATTTGAAACCACTGTCAGATATGCTGCAATGACACCAATACAGGCAGAGAACCTTGATGCCTGCTAGAGTATTAAAACCATAGAGTGTTCCAATAGAACAGTGTCAGCCAGGTGGTCACAAACAAGCCTCCTCTTTAGAGAGTAAATGAAAAAAAATCCATCTGCTGGGAAGCAGAGTCTAAAAGTCATTATAGGTGTTTGTATCAGTGTTCCTCCGGGATCTACCAGACAGAAATAAGAGATCCTAATTCTTAGGTCAGAGAACATACATAGATACATCCTCTAGACCTGCACAAGCAACAGGCAGAGTTGCACCAGTGAACTGCATCATTATCACCATTGAAATGTGCAAGGAACAGATTCAACCTGAAGATTTCACAAGTGCCTGCAGCAGGCAAAACCAGGTGTGCCCAGATTAGTATAAAAGGGTCATCTTGACCTCACCTTTCTCAAACTTAGGCAGGATAGAGATCCCTAGACCAGTGCTTTCAGGCAGAAGCTCTTTCTAGACCTGATCTAGCATCTCATGGAGGCATTGAACCCTGTTGGGGTGAACATGTTTTGTCTTGCATGACCATGAAGTAAATCATTATCATAGCTGTGCCCCATCAGACCTGAGTGGAAGTAAGCTTAATGTCAGCCTTGGCAGGGATGTGACTGCCTGCAACAACTCTATCCAGCCTCAGAAAGCATAGCAGGATGTGGACTCTTAACACTGAGAAGATCCTAATGACTGCCACTCTCAAGTCAGGGTCTACAGAGATCTGTAGGAAGAACCCTGGGTCAGGTAGGGACAATAGAATCAATCAACTGAATTTCTATTCCACCCAACACTGAATGTGACTGGTTGTAGAACTTTTGGGCCATGAGTGCATCTCAGCAGCAGGCATAGGTCCCATAGCAGTGTGGACCTTGGTCCCACACCAGTGTTTCAGTTTCCATAGTGGGCTGTGAGCTCAGGGGATGACAGAGCATGGCAGAATTTCTCATCAGAGCTTCTGCATGGAAGTCTATGGATAGTCTGACCATGGTGATTCTGTGCCAGATGGAAAAATCCTATAGTTCTAGAACACAGGCCATCAACTTTGGATGAGAGATTTGGGCTCACACTGATACAGACTCACAGGGATAGATTGTCCTTTGTAGGTTCTCCCCCAGTTGAAGCAGAACAGTATACACCTGTGGATTTGAGACAATCTTAGACTCCGAACACCTTCTGTTGCTAAAGCAGATTCAGCACACCAATAACTTATGATAAATATGCAATTAAGGTTTCATACAGAGCTAAAATAACAGATATAACTTCTATCACACATAAAATAATAATTCTAGTTGATTTTCAGGAAAAACAGTCCAAAAAATTCTCATTATGGAGACTTAAATGAACACCAGGTCCGTGAATTCCCAGATGATACCACAAATAAGCATCAAGAGGTTTTGAAAAACCATGACCTCAGTCAAAAGTAAAAATAATCACCAGAAACAAATAACAAGTGTGGAAGAACTCATGGGTAGAGGCCTAAAATTACATTTTAAGAAAATTTAACAAACTTTAAAAGAACAAGAGAAATCGTTCAAATAATAGAAGAGATTTCAAAACAGTTAAAAAAACAAACTGATATCCATAGCTATTTTGTATTCTAAAAGTATTGATCTGAACTAGGAATCAAGATACCAGTTGTATTCACAATAGCCACCAAATAAAATAAATGTCCAGGAAAATTTAAACTAAAGGAGTGAATGGCATTTATATTGAAAAGTATGTCAATGATGAAAGAAGTGCAAGATGATTCAAATAATGGAAAGATCTCTTGTGTTCATAAATTGGAGGAACCAGTATTGTTAAAATACAACCCAAAATAATCTACAGATACAACATAATCACTATCAGATTTGCCATAAGTTTCTTTTCAGACCTAAAGTTGTGTGGAATCTCAAAGTATTTTGAAAAGCCAAAGGAAAAATAGAAAATTAGCATACATTACAACAACAGACTAAAACATAAAATTCAAAATTATAATAATGAAAACACTTAATATCCAGCTTGGTGTCTGGCACTCATTGGGGTTTCTATAAATGGTTACAGAATAAATGGATGAGTCATAACCACAACTGTACTGGATTGGCTGGTTGTTCTGCAGACTCACTTTAAAATCCTAACCTTTTCAAATCTATTCCCTGCCTTAGAACTGCTTTGGCCTAGAATCCTCTTAGTCATTTCACAGGCACCACTTTACCACAAGAGTTCATCTTCTGATTTCTTTGTGTGGGGAACTCTTTTTCCTGGTTCTCCCCTAGATCTTTGCTGTGCATCCCACTAAAGTTGTGAGGAGAGTAAGTTCAAAATTTACACCACACATACAGATAAGTAGTGAGATGTTAGATGTGTCCATCACCTAGATTTAATCAGTTCCCATTTTCATCTGTCATCTACCTATCCATTCATCTGTCCATATATATGATAGCATTATATTAATGTATAAATATATACAATCATAATTTGTTCATAAAGGATTCACATTGGAATGGAGCAAAGAAAGAATTCAGTTTTTGTATCCAAGCCATTATTTATTGAACACATTTGTATCCTGATAAATATTTACATAATTTAAAAATTTTCTTTAAATAAAATTCACAGATTTTTGCTGCATTCTTACGTGCAAGCAAGAATGTGTAGTAAGTTGTCTCTGATTCATCATGCACTTTTGGAAATCCACCCTCAGACAGGATTCTGACTGGAAAATATTTCACTTTTCCTTCCCAGGAGGAGTATTTGATATTAATGATATACAATACACAAGTCTTGGGAAAGTCATTTTCTAAAGAGCCCCTTTCCTTCAAATTGAGACATGAGTCATTTTTGATCAACAAATTAATCCTACACTTATTTTCAAACTCTGATAAACAGTGATGTCATGTACTTACAATGAAAGGTATTAACTTGGGCAATACATTATATGTTTTAACTAAAACAAAACTGAAAAAGTAAAGATGAAAATGGATGACACTGGAGAAGCAGGAATCCCGTAAGAGAAGAGGAAAGAGACAGAGAGAAGGAAGAGACAAGGAGTGGCGGTGGGTAGGATATGATCACAGCATGCTGTGTGAATGTGTAAAAGCATCACAATGAAACTCATCATTCTGTGCACTGATATTGTACTAATGAATGCTAGAAAAACCTAGAAATTTTCTTATTGTTTTCCTATACAATTTTCCAATAAAATGAAGTATGACTTTGATAAAATGACTGACTTGTTTATAGTGCTAAAACCACATTAGTGTAAATATCTTCAAAATATTCATTTTATTTCTTTAGCTATATAACAACGAGTGAACTTGATGGACCATAAGACAGCTCTATTTCTAAGTTATTGAAGAGTTTTCATGCAGTATCATGATGACTGCACTAATTCATTAACAAACAGTAAAGAGCCAAGGCATGCAGATCACAGAATAGTGGGTAATGAGAAGCATGGCTTGGAGTGACCACCAATTCACAATGGCTAATATTGTGAACTTCCCCAAGAGTTGATTAAATGGAGGATTGGCATTATCAATGCCTCATATTTGAGATTTCCCATCAATTCTTCTTAGCATATGACCATCTATGCCCTCTTGCATCTGAGTCTTCAGGAAAATTGCAATCCTTTGCTTGCCCCACCTATCACTGTATACACCTAATAAATAGTGGCTGTTGGGAGTAGAGGTGGACTGATTTGGAGACTTTGACCTTCCAGCCATTACTGCAATACTATACTTGTCTCTCTCTCTCTTTTTTTTCTTGCCTTGCTCTTAAGAATGACAGCTGGGAATCTTGGCTAGGCACCTGATAACCAGGGTTGCAGAATGTATTATTAGGAGGTTACTGCTCCGTGATTATTTGAAAAACATCACCCTGGTCAGAATTATGCTCAGTGGCATGTTGAGGTAGGTTAGAAGAAATAAGGATATGTAGGAAGGAGATAAGAACAAGTGTCAGTTAAAAATTGCATTTTAGTTTTAGTTTCATTCAATAGTTTATTAAACTGAAATTTCTATCAGCTGTAAAACAAAATAGAAATCACAGAGAACACAATGAAACTTACAAACATATTAAGAAATTTTATCAAGAAATATAGCACAAGAAATTATTAATTATCCATGATTTTCACTATAAAAATATTTCTAGAACTTCTCCTCACACAACATGAAAATTGAACTTTCTTAAAAGACTACAGACACTCTTTTCATTAAAGTATTGTAAGTGTTAAACTCTATTTATAGCATTGGAGCAAAAATTTAAAAAGTATTACCAAATATTTGATCTCCTCACCATTCTAATCTGCTCTTACTTATTCAAGAAATGAAGTGGAGTTTGATAAATGTCTACCAAGCCATATATTGTTTCATGTACCATTTCTCAAACTTCTGGGAAGCTTTCACAGCTTTTTTTAACACATAAACAAATTAAACTCAGAAAAATTAAAACTTTAACTGAATTACAAAATCTATTATAGATTTGTGAAAGGATAAGACATTGCTCAAAGGGGTAAAGTAATTGGGAGAGAAAAGGAGAAAAGAAGGAAAGAAAACAGAAAAAATATATATGAATGATAGCTAAGATGATTATACTACTAATTCTATTAGTTCTTGGAACAGAACAGTTAATGTTCACGCAGTTTGATCAGTTTGCCTGTCTATGTCTGGCAATCTCAGCAACTCTTTTGAAGATCGTAATATGCATTATGGCAATCTTTGTTAAATTCCTGTCATCTTTTTTGAAAATCACATTTTTAACAAAACTTGCATCCATGGGACACAAAGTCACCCAAGAATACAATGCCCTTTTCCTTTCCAGGAACCCCACTCCTTGAATCAATTCTTTAGGTCTTAAAGATACAGGGAGCTTGTACACTGGGCCCCCTGCTTTTGGAGGGTGCACTTTTCATCCCACTGAGCTCCAGCCCCAAGGAATCAGAACTGCTATATGGGCAGAATATCTGTAAGCTTCAGACACATGCAAATGGTTTCTACTTCAACATAACTCACACATGAATAGCCTGACAACTTGGAAGTAGGCCATTCTCGCTCACTCATCCTGAGGACACCCCAATATAAAGTAAAAATGCACCTTTAGACCATACTGTACCCCATGCTAGAGTACCCACACTCACTTCCGAGTGCATCCGTCTTTCTGCCTAATGAGCACTCTAATGTGTCTTCTCTACATGCTCTGAAATTCTTTTCTTTAGTGAAAGTCAGTGAACCAGTAACCTGCTGTTGGGTGGGGTGAGTGGAGATCCCCTTCTTCTCTTTGGAGGACACCTTGGACTCTATCCAGTAAATATGTAAATCTTTTACAAAGTAATTAAAAATGAATATTGTTTGTCTTAATCCTACAGAGTTAGGGAAGTGATGAGCTTGGAGTCTATGCTTTAATAAGTAAGCACTTCAATTCTACATTTTTCTGTAAGCAGAGACACAAAAATAGGGAATACACAACATATAAAGGCTGCATAACACAGCAGGTTGTTTGATTTGGGCCTGTTACTGGATCATGATCAGAGCCTTGGATTCCTTAGAAGCCTTCATCAAACATAAGTGAAAGATGAACAAATAATGGAAAAAAGATCTTACTCACAACTTCACCAAGGTGAGAGGGCAGATGATCTGAGGAAAGAGAAAACCTTAGAAAAGGAAAAGGACAAAAGCCAGATAATACACATATGGCGATGCAGCTAGACTTTGGCCTTAGATGACCCAGGAAATCCTTGAAATCTGGTTCTGTTGAACATTTCTAGGTGCCAAGGCTAGGAGTGGAAGTTGTCCTTTCAAAATGCAAAAACCTGGGTAATATGTTATCTTTCAGAATCCTAAATTTTAAAGATCTATTATAACATTTTTGTTTTGGGCTCTTTCTTAAGTAGTCTGAAGTACAGAACTCAATTTTTTTTCTCAAGTTAAATAGATCTGTCGTCTTCTGGATAAAATAAAGAAAGAAATCTCTTTCATCTCCAGAAGTTGTGAGTTTAGTTTTAAAGTCATACATTTATCAGCTTACTTTTTTGAGAAAAAAATAGCATTTCAATTAATGTTTACCTCTTTTACACTTTTATATGAAATGCTTTTCTTTAATAAGCACTTCTTGCTACACTGTTTCCCAAAATAACACATATTCTCCTTATGGATTGATGGATGATTTTTTATCATTTAAGAAGTTATTTAGGGGCATGAAAGTTTAGAGATCCCCTCTGTGCAACCTCTTTAAACTCCTCTTGGTAAACAAGGAGGCCACTTTGCTGAGCCAGGGTGGAGGCAGCACATGAGCAGCAGACGGAGCATCTCCTTCCCTGACCATGAGGGAGTCTCTTCCCCTCCATTTAAGATGGAATGGACATGCTGGATATAAGCCTGATGTTTGGACCAAACACTGAAATGACTTTCTTCCGTAGAGAATGAGACATTACTACCTTCAGAATGCTCATGGCACTGAACTGTGGTAAGATTTGCAATTTCCATTGTTGCACAAGTGTGAGTGTTATGGTTAGGTTATGCTGTTTAATGCAGTTTTTGGTCCTTCCACTGAATCCTGTGCAACTGAGCTGACTACATGTTTTTCACTCTCAAACTTTATTTTTAAGGATAAGTTTATTATGAAGACCAATGAATATGCAAGAGATGAAATAATGTATGTGGAGCCGAGAACAGCACTTGACCTTTAGTAAGTACACAGTAGGCAGCAGTTGGTACAGATATCAGTTTTTCTCACTGTTCTCCTTCCTTTTTCTCTTTTCTCCCTCTCTGTTTTCCTTCCTAACTTCTCCCTTCCTTTTCCTTTTTTTTTCACTTCTCTCTGCCTCTTTGTTTCCTTTCTTCTATCTCCTTTCTGTCTTTCTTTTTCTTTTTGTTTGTCCTTCCTTCTTCTTTCTTTCCTTTCTTCTTTTAGTCCTTTCTACATTTCTTACCTTAAATTACAGGAATGAAAATTATTGTCAGTTCTGCTATTTTCAGGTTAAAATGAATTATGTTAGAAATGTTATGAGTGGATATATTGCTATTCACACTACAAAACTTTTTGTTTTTGTAAATATATCTATTTCCTCCTGTAGAGATTTCTGCATTTGATTAGGCTGAAAAGCAGAATATTTTGAAGCTGTATAAACAGCAGCTGATATAGGAGCAAGGTGAACCTGAATGATGAAATTTGTGTTTATTTATTGTTATTGATAGAACATAAATTACTATCGCCACAGCCACACACTAGCAGCTGGCAGAGGGAGGGACATCACTTGTAAGAATGAGCAGCTCAAAGCACAGACTGGAGTCCTCTGATGGAACTAAGACCACTCAGTTTTCCCTAAGTGCATGTGGTGTTATGAAGGGCATTAGGTTCCTGCCTCAGCATTGACAGGAAAGCATAAGTGGCTGAAACTCTGTGCTGCTTTAGCACTAATTGTTGTGGCTGGACCACTCACTTAGCAAGAGCTAAATCACAAGACAGCAGTGAAAAAGAAGGTTCAAGTCTCCATCAGGAAGGGCACCAGCAGAAAGGCAGAAAGCCATTTCCCATCTCTTCATTTTTTAAAATAAATATTTAGGGTTAGGGTTACTATGATGAATCAAAATGTCTTTATCCTTCTAAGATTTTGTTCTAGTATTTTCCAAAACATTGTAGAAGTTGATCAATATTATTACAATTTTAGAATTTTTTAAAAGCATGAATTAAATAAAATATTTAATTCTCATGAATAATTTAAACATTCTCCTTATTTTGTGATGTTGACATTGCTTAAAATAAGGCTGGCATTTATAGTCATAGCTTGCTTTTGCACTTTGCAGGGTGTGTTCATAACAACACTACTTCTCTCCAGGATGATACAGCTCAGTGAGTGATGGTGATGCTTTGTCTAATGATGCATGACTCTTAGATGCTGCTTCTGCACTTGCTGGTTTTTTACATGGTAGAATATTTTAAAATACCTTCTTTCAACTCAACATATTATTGGAATAATTCTATACTTACAGAAATAAGGCACTATAAAGATTTCTAGTTTATTATTTATTTACCTTCGGTACTATCACCTTGTTATGATCACAAGTTCATTTGTCAAATTTATGTAATAAACACATAAAGAATGTTTCTCAGTATGTACCATATTTTATTTATATTTACCAATATTTTTCCACCACTGTCCTTTTGCCATAGCAGGGTTAACTGCTGCACAATAGTGTGCATTTAGGACAATTACTTTTTAAATGAGTTAAAATTGTAAGCCTTGTGAACATAAATGATGAACACAATAAGTAGTTCTTGTCTGGTTGATGAATTACAGGGTTTGTTGTTATTTTTGAAATGCTGGTGACAGCTTGTGAGTGGACACATTGCTCATGGTGCAGACCCTGAAGTAATGAACCTGAGAATACCAGAAGTGGTTGTTGTAAAGCAAGCAAAGGGATAGATGGGTACTGGGGCTTGTAATCTCAGTACTCAGGAAGCCAAGGAAGGAGGATCATCGTGAATTGAAAGCCAGCCTGTGCTATGTAGGGAGTTCAAGGCCAGCCTAAGCTACATGATGAGGCACTGTTTCCAAAAATATCAAAAAGAAAGAAAGAAAGAAAGAATGAAAGAAAACAAGTGAAAGAACAGCTACTAATGGGTACACCTGTATATACTAATTTATTAATATCTAATGATACTTCTCTTAATTTTAAATGATAGTCATAAAATGCTAGCCTATTATCCTCATAATAAATCTGATATTCTTTTATTTAAACTTTAACAAGAAGTGCACATATGCATGTTTGTCTGCCAAAATATACACTAAAATGCCATTTGACTGCCATATTTCATGCAACAGTGAGAGGACAACCATTTTCTGGTGTCGTGTCTAACTGTGGAAAATGGACTTGATGTTGAAGTATACACCCAGAGGAGTCATGTAAAAGCTTTCTGTTCAGAAATCAGCTGGGCTTTTAAGACAGCAAATTATAACTACAATTACTAAAAGCATTATATCATGAGTATATTTTCATATTTTTAAAGTAGACCCTCGTGTAGTTTTAGAAGACAGTTATACTGTTAATAAATTTGTCTGTTTCAACATAAAGTCAAAGATGTACATATAGTACATCTTAAGAATTATACTTGTCAGGCCAGGGATTCAGCTCAGCAGCCTAAGTACCAGCCTGGCAAGCACAAAGTCGTGAGTTTAATTCCTGGTACAAAAAAAATATATATACTTGTCCTTACAGAGCTGTATTATACAAAATTTGGAATAATGAAGTCTGAAGATGCTAAAGTATGTTCGACCTGTTATGTTTCAGTCCATCCATGTAGCTGCTCCCAATCTGCACATGTTGGGATTGGCCATCACCTCTGATTCCATGTCATTTGCTCTATTACTTTCATCAAGTGGCCTCCTTCATGCATGAACCAAAATATCAGTCTATACATCTCACAGATGGAGGGAGACTATAGAAAAACCACTTCTCCTGTCAGATTCCTGCTGGAAAAGAAAAGCATCTCTACTCTTTTCCTTGTTGATTGGTGGAAATAATGTGATTGTTGAAACCAGAAGTTCTGTGTTCAAATCTCAAGCACTGGCTGATGGCTTGAGTTTCTGACCAATAAAACAGCGATATTAATAACTATTTAACACTGATCCAGAAGCATCAGGTCCTGAGCAGGTATTTTCCTCCAGTTAGCTTCAATTAGTGTTTGTGACAGCATTTTTATTACTTCCAGTTCACTTCTTAAAATGGCACATAAAAGTAGAATATTGATACTGCATACATTCTTTGAGTCAAGCCAGAGCCAGGTTCTTCCCATAGGACGTTCTGTTTCACATAGAATGAGTCAATACATATAAAGGCCCAGCCCTTCTCAGTACTTTAAAGATACATATGAGAAGAAGCCTTAATTTTCTAGTGCTTCCTAAACCACCTCTTACTTTTCTTCTGTTGTTGGTTAATTTAGTGCTCTTAGCCATGGTAGGAGTAGAAATGATTAATAATAAAAATCTTTCCTCTTTTATAATGTGAGTGTTGCTTCAGGGTTCCATTCAGTAATTGACCTCAAGAGGCCACTAGACAGTGATCAGAGGTCACAGCTAAAACGAAAACCTACTTGTCTTTTTAGCCACACATCCATTGTTCTCTTCCATGTGTATTGAGCGACTCATTCTTTTCAAGTATTCAGTAACTCATCTCCACATGAATTCTGCCTGATAAGCTTAGAACTTCAAAAATTACTAATTGTAATTTTTTAATGGTGATAAATATACTCAAGAAAAGTTTTCATAATTTTGTGTCAATGTACTCCTGACTGAACTATTGGAAAGCTTTTTGAAGTAATTTTTATCATGCTTTTAGATTTACATGACTATTGTTTTATACATTTTCACCTTTCCTTTGCAAATCATGCAAAACCCAAGCTTTGTGACTGAATTTGTCCTCCTGGGACTAACCCAGAATTCAAAAGTTCAGAAAATGGTATTTGCTGTATCTTTGTTTGTCTACACTGCAACTATTGGCAACAACGTGCTAATTGTGGTGACCATCGTCTGCAGCCCTGCCCTGTTTGGCTCCCCCATGTACTTCTTCTTGGCTTTCCCATCCTTCCTGGATATCTGTGTCTCTTCTGTCATTATACCTAAGATGATATCTGATTCTCTCTGTGAGAGGAAAATCATCTCCTTTGAGAGTTGCTTGGTGCAGCTCCTTACTGAACACTTTGTTGCTGGTGTGGAGATGATTGTCCTCACAGCCACGGCCTATGACCACTATGTGGCTATTTGCAAGCCTTTGCAATATGCTGCTATCATGAACTGGAGGCTGTGTTGTGTTCTTATGGGTATAGGCTGGAGAGGGGGCTTCCTGCATTCCATCATCCAAATTCTCTTCTCTTTCCAGCTCCCTTTTTGTGGCCCCAATGTTATTCACTATTCCCTGTGTGATCTGTACCCATTACTGAAGCTTGCCTGCACTGACACTCACATCTTTGGCCTTTTGGTGGTTGCCAACATTGGGTCTTTCTGCATTATCATGTTTTCTTTGTTGCTTGTCTCCTATGGTGTCATCTTATTCTCTCTGAGGAAGCACAGTTCTGTAGAGTGAAGGAAGGCTCTGTCCACCTGAGAATCCCACATTGCTGTTGTGGTTTTGTTCTTCATCCCAAGCATTTTTATATATGCATGGCCTCCACCTGCCTTGTCCTTTGGCAAATGGTGGCCATTTTTTACACCATGCTAACTCCATTGCACAACCTGTTGATTTATACTTTTAGGAATAAGGACATGCAAAATTCTATAAGAAAGTTTGAAGCAGATTTGTGGCCATTTCAAATGCAAAATAAAAATTAATCTTTTTTGCAGATAATAAAGTCATGTGTAAAGCAGTCAGAAGATTTTTAGATAAGAACCATATGGGATTTCTTCTGTACAATGTATGTTACCATATGCCTATAGAAATAATCTTCCTGTCATTGTAATAAGATTTTTTGTTTGTTTGCTTCATGTTAGGCATTACTTCTGAGCTGGTAAGTCAATGTTGGCTTACCTAAGTTAGAGTTGAAAATTATATTTACTCAGAAATTTACAATCCTTGAAAGAGCTGAAAAGTAAATTACCTAAGAGAGTACCTACCATTCATTCTGTGATATGTGTGAGTAGATTAAAATGGTTTTGCTTTAGGAATGAAATGTTACTGCATCTATGTAAGTAATCAAGTGGCCATTTGAAATGTGGTGATCTCTGTGACTGCTGCAAAGCAAAATCAACTCAGTTGAGCACTGCTCCACACCTGCAAGTGTTTTGGATGACCTGACTCTCTTAGCATTATCAGTCAACATGGGCTACCTAATTTAACACTTGTGGAGTTTCTTTAGAGATGCTTTAGAAATTCCTATGGGTGAATTCCCCTTGTGTCAGGTAATCTCCCCATCCAATGTAATCAATGGAAGGAGATGAAGGGGGTCCAGAAACCAAATGGAGAAACAGCCAGTATTTCATATTCCAGAATGGTAGAAGGGATTTATGGAGAGACACTGTATTAGCAACACTACACTATAGCTGTTTATGTAATCACCCTTTTCCCCTTAAGAAGAAAATAACCAGAGGCACCAGAAATTACAAAGCAGATGTTAAAAGATGCTGCTGCAGCAATTTATTTGATGATTTTCTTTTAGTTTGGTCACTGCAAATGAAATTAATTCTATTTGAACAATGATGAATGAAGAGATCACTTAAATTTAGATACTTT